>JAODAL010004942.1:0-149728 GCA_025379985.1 Phyllomedusa bahiana | reverse complement strand
GCCCGGTCACTGCCCTTATTTAAATGCCCTTCTGGGGCTGTTGCCGAATCTTTAGTGCCATTTAGCTACTGAGAAGCGTTCAAGCCTTGTTCTGATTTTACCGTGGAAACCGTCCCATTAGCTTCCGTTCCTCGACCACGCATCTTGCCGCCTGTCCCGACTAGAGCCTGCCTGACGATTATGCACCACGCTATTCTTTGGCTGCCACCGCCAAAAAAGTCACGTCAGCGGTAAACAAACCCTATTTGACATCCCCACGAAAGCAAGTCCATCCGCTTTGCGGCGGGCTCTGGTGAAAACCGGGACCTACTTAGATTCCGTTCCCTGGCGTGGCTTACACCATCACTTGCGGCGGTCCAGTGGATCCACTTCTACGTCCGGGTACGTGACACTGATGCTCTTTCCCAGTCCGCAGATACTGCTGGACTTGACTCCACAACTCACATCCCTTGGAACATTTGGTTACCGTAGCTCATCCACCTCCAACGGCTTCCTACAAGGAAGACTTTCATACGCCCTGCTCTGAGGAAAGGAATTCTTAAATGGACATTCAGGAATTTGGAAATCTTTACTACAGTACTGATCTCTCAACATTATTGGTGGCCTAATGTTCTTCAAGGTGTCAAAGATTTTGTTCTCTCTTGTTCTACCTGTGCCCATAGCAAAACTTCTTTTCTCAAACTCTCCATACAGCTTCATTCGTTACCAATACCTGAGAACCCCAATATTGCTATGGACTTTATTACACATTTACATCCTCTAAAATCATACTGTTTAAAGGTGGAAACCCTACAGTTTCCAAGTCTCATTTTGTATCCCTTCCAGCCCTGCCTATAGCTCCTCAACTTGCCTCACACTTTTTCCAGCATACAGTATATTCAGCCTGCATGGACTTCCTCTTCATATTGTGTCCAATCGAAGGGGTGAAATTAGTCTCCAAGATTTGTCGATCACTTTGTTCTTAGCTACAGGTTAAGTTGGACTTCTCTTATGCCTACCATCCTCAATCCAACAGACAAGTGACGAGGGTGAACCAAATCTTTAAAAATTACCTTCAGCACTTTGTCTCATCTTGTCAAGACAATTGGGCTGACCTTCTTCCTTGGGCCGAATTTTCCTTTAACAATCTTGATTCCGACTCTGCTCATGCTTTCTTTGTTGTGTATGGGCGACACCACCGCCCTCCTGTCCCCCTGCCTACTGCCTCAGATTTCCAAGCTATGAGAAGTATCCCGCATCTGGCAGGATACCTGGCAGTCTCTCTTCCTAGAATCCTAGCACACTAAAAAGTAAGCCGATTAGAAGCAGAAACCTCCCTTGAGATTTTATCCAGGAGATAACGTGTGGCTATTGACCAAGTAGGCCTAAAGAATCCCAGCATCAAACTTGGGCCACGTTTTCTGGGACCCTCCATGATCGTGCGATGGATCAATCTTGTCTGTTACAAACTTCACCTGCCTCTGTCTTGATGAATCCCGAACTCCTTTCACGTCTCTTCTAAAGCCTCTGGTCCTAAACCGGTTTTCCCAAAAGCCTGTGTTACCTTCTACTGAAGTAGTTTCAATAGAACCTAGTAGAAAAGATCCTCCGTGGGACACTTTTTTTCTCATGAACAGGAAGGGGTTTATGCCCAAAGAGAGGACTTGGGAACCCGAAAAAAAAATGTGGTTGCCCTTAACCTCATCCAGAGATTCCGTAAGACCAGAAGGAAGGGGAGGATTAAGGGGAAGAAGTACTGTCATGATGAACTGCATTATCCCCACTTGGGATTGCGCAGGCGCTTATATTGGCGTTTTCCGAGCCGGCAGTAACTCAACTCTCCGTGCTTAGCTCTCCTGCTCTGGCCATCATGCACACACCCATCCCATAGGGCACGCACCCATTGGCGCTTTGAAATTTTTAGGGCCAGCACAGGACTGATTTCCAACCACTGGTCGCTGGACTCTTTATTATGTCATGTGTTCCCTGCCATGTAAAGTTTGCTAGTTCTTGTTGCTATTCCTAGATTCTGACCCTGTGCTTTGAACTTTGACTACTCTTTTCCTGCCATCTGCCCTGACCTTTCTGCAAGAGCCCTGACTACTCTCTGCCTGCTGCCTACCCTGACCTTCCCGTCTGTGACCCGACTTCACCTCCGCTTGCTCCCTCTGTACCACCCAGCACCACATCTATCACCGCAAGCGGCCACGTCAGGGGTAGTGTCCTGGGAGAAAGCCAAGCTGCTTTGGTTCCAAGCCATCTCTAGTGATGAGCCAGGGAATCCACTTCCTGAGTTCCTCACAATGGTGATTCCTAAAGTGGGCAATACCACCACCCGAGAGGAGCTGAAATTATCCAGTGGGTTAGAAGCAATCTTGGGTATGCCTGAGGGGAATTAAATAAAAAAGCTGAATGTATGTCCGGAGCTTCCATGGCACATGGATCAGCACTGCTTATTTAACTGTTTGTGTTAAAAACAGTTAAAAACCAAGGTGGAGCAGGGAGCCATTAGCTCCCTGACTTGCTAATTAGCCTTGTAGGCTGCAAATTGCCTATCAGATGTCAGCAGGCTGTCCTGATGTAGGCAGTGTGATGATATGGGTGTGCTAAGGTGTAGTTAGAGGCATGGCCTCATGTAGTGTCATGTGCGAGCATGGCTAGAGGCATGGCTTGGTGTGATGTCATGTATTTTGGCAGGGCCCATTGCAGTGCTATTCCCGGGGTCCATAATGCTCTTAAAATGGCTCTGAATCTGCATTCTACATCTATGAAGAAGGAGATCCTCACTGTTGTTTGCAATAGAGATCCACTTTGCCTAGTTTTTTTCTCTTTTGTTCATGAGTATCACATACAGTATAATACAGGTCTAATACACACACCAAGGGCCACATGTATGAAAACTGTTTAGGTCTAACCTATGGGAAAAAAAGTGAGTTTTAGACCTAAACAGTTTTCATACATGTGGCCCCAAATGTTCTGCTTATTTTTGTCATACATAAACTCTGCATAGCTAAACCTGTACTATACTCATACATAGAAGACGACATGTCCCATTAGGGCTGCACCATTTTTTTGGTGTATTTTGCACCAAAAAAATGTTGACGCCCTTTTCTCTATATAAATGAACTGTCGTGCACCAAAACTAGGAGCATTATACGCCAGGCACGACACATTTGAATGCACCTAAAATAAGTGCATCAAATAAGCTAGCAATGATACGCTATGCATCCAGATTAGGCACATCAATTATGCTATGCAAGGTGCCAGATTTTTGACAGGTTCTTTCATTCAGGTGCACTATACACAGGGCCGTCTTAACAGCACTATTGGCCCCTGGGCAGAGAGGTGTACTGGGCCCCCCCCAAAAAAAAAAAAAAAACTATTACCAGCTCAGGTCACCATTACATGACAGAGACCACAGCACTAATCGAATATAGAAGTAAAATAACCGCTGACACCAGGGACCCACCGGAGACGTCCTATCTGATCAGTCGTTCTCTGAATCGTTCTTTTTCCCTTTTCCTCTCCTTCCGTCCAGACCACCATGACGCCTTCTCCCGACCGCCACTCGTCCCTGCAGAATATAACACACAAACATCTTAGAATCCTCACTTTATCAGCACTTCGCTACCAATTCCCACCTCTGTTATGGGCGCCCCACATTTAGTAAGTAGGTAGTAATGTTGCCCACCATTAAGTAGGTCGGTATACAGGCCCACTGTAGGTAGATATGCTGCCCCCTGTAGGTAGGTTTATAGCCCCCTGTAGATTGTAGGCCCCCTGTAATATCTCCCCCATAGATTGTAGGGCCCTCCTGTATTATCCCCTCATAGATATGGACAGTAATTAGGCAGGCAGGGCCAGTAATTAGGCAGGCAGGGCCAGTAATTAGCCAGGCAGGGCCAGTAATTAGCCAGGCAGGGCCAGTAATTAGGGCAGGCAGGACCGGTATATAGCTAGGCAGGGCAGTATATTGGTAGGCAGGGCAGTATATAGCCAGGCAGGGCAGTATATTGGTAGGCAGGGGGATGTATATAGGGAGGCAGGGCAGTATATTGGTAGGCAGGGCAGTATATAGCCAGGCAGTGCAGTATATTGGTAGGCAGGGCAGTATATAGCCAGGCAGGGCAGTATATAGGTAGGCAGGGCAGTATATGGCCAGGCAGGGCAGTATACGGGCAGGCAGGGCAGTATATAGCCAGGCGCAGTATACAGGCAGGCAGGGCAGTATATAGCCAGGCAGGGCAGTATATAGCCAGACAGGGCAGTATATAGCCAGGCAGCCCAGTATATAGCGAGGCAGTGCAGTATATGGGCAGGCAGGGCAGTATACGGGCAGGCAGGGCAGTATATAGCCAGGCAGGGCAGTATACGGGCAGGCAGGGCAGTATATAGCCAGCAGAGCAGTATATGGGCAGGCAGGGCAGTATATGGGCAGTATGTGGGCAGGCAGGGCAGTATATGGGCAGTATATAGGTGGTAGGCAGGGCAGTATATGGGCAGACAGGGCAGTATATGGGCAAGCATGGCAGTATATGGGCAGGCAGGGCACAATATGGGCAAGCAGGGCAGTATATGGGCAAGCAGGGCAGTATATGGGAAAGCAGGGCAGTACATGGGCAGGCAGGGCAGTATATAGCCAGCAGGCAGGGGAGTATATAGCCAGCAGGCAGGGCAGTATATAGCCAGCAGGCAGGGCAGTATATAGCCAGCAGGCAGGGGAGTATATAGCCAGCAGGCAGGGCAGTATATAGCCAGCAGGCAGGGCAGTATATTGGTAGGCAGGAGCAGTAGTTTAAAAATAAATAAATAAATAAAAATGTTACTCACCTGATTTCCTTCCTCTTCTCCACGTCCGTCCGGAGCCGGTGGCCGCTCACAGTAAAGTGCGAGGCCGCGGAGCAGGCGCGCGATGACGTCATCACATCGTGCGCCTGCCCTGCGGCCTCCTGGGAGCTGAACAGACGGGATCAGAAGATCCCAGCTGTTCAGCCTCGGCCGCTGCATACACCGCGCGGTGCAGGCGGCGGCCGTGATGGCTGCATGGCTGGGTCTGTGACCCGGCTGTGCAGCGAGGGGGGCCTGTGACCCAGCCGTGCAGTGAGGAAGGAGGGGGGGGACCGCAGAGCGGCGCCGGTACTCGGGGCCCGCCAGGGGGAAACCCCAGCCTCCCCCGGCGACGCGGCCCGAATCCCGGCTGCCCTGGGGCAGAGCCTGGCTGTCGCTCCACTGGGCAGGGTAGGCGGCTGCACGGGAGGGCCCCCTGAGATCGTGGGGCCCCCAGGCAGTGGCCTACCTGGCCCAATGGAAGAGACGGCCCTGACTATACACCCATTTAATGCATACATGCCAACTCTCCCGTTTTTGGCGGGGGGGGTCCCGTATTTGGGGTCCCCCCGCCTCCCGGGGGAGTTGGCGGCGGGGGTCTTTAAATTACCGCGGCGCAAGAGTAGCGCTGGCGTGCTACTCTTGCGCCGCCGGCCCGCTCCTACAGGTGGGTGAAGCGACCGCAGCGTCCACTCACCCGCCCGTCGCGTCTCACTGTACAGGGAGGAGGCAGGAGGGAGCGATCCCTCCTGCCTCCTCCCCCTGTATGTCCGGCGCCTGTGCGCGCGGTACACACAGATCAGCGGCGCAGGGGGAGTGACGCGCGGCTGCAGGGGAAGTGACGCGCGGCTGCTCTCACTTCCCTGCGTCGCTGAGGAGATCGGGCAGGAGCGGCCGTGCTGCAGGAGCCTGGTCAGGTAAGTGGCTTTTATTATTTTATTTTTATTAGCTTTAGGGGGCTCTGCCTGGCAACAATGGGGGCATCACCTGGCAACAATGGGGGCACTACCTGGCTAACATATGGGGCACTACCTGGCAACAATGGGGGCACTACCTGGCAAAAATGGGGGCACTACCTGGCAACAATGGGGGCATCACCTGGCAACAATGGGGGCACTACCTGGCTAACAGATGGGGCACTACCTGGCAACAATGGGGGCACTACCTGGCAAACAATGGGGGCACTACCTGGCAAACAATGGGGGCACTACCTGGCTAACAGATGGGGCACTACCTGGCAACAATGGGGGCAACACCTGGCAACAATGGGGGCAAAACCTGGCAAACAATGGGGGCAGCACCTGGCAACAATGGGGGCATCACCTGGCAACAATGGGGGCACTACTTGGCAAACAATGGGGGCACTACCTGGCAACAGAGGGGGAACTACCTGGCAAACAATGGGGGCACTACCTGGCTAACAGATGGGGCACTACCTGGCAACAATGGGGGCACTACCTGGCTAACAGATGGGGCACTACCTGGCAACAATGGGGGCACTACCTGGCTAACAGATGGGGCACTACCTGGCAACAATGGGGGCACTACCTGGCAACAGAGGGGACATCTACCTGGCAACAATGGGGGCACTACCTGGCAACAGAGGGGCACTACCTGCGAACCAATGGGGGCATCACCTGGCAACAATGGGGGAACTACCTGGCAACA
The DNA here is from genome assembly GCA_025379985.1 of Phyllomedusa bahiana. Classification (NCBI taxonomy): domain Eukaryota; kingdom Metazoa; phylum Chordata; class Amphibia; order Anura; family Hylidae; genus Phyllomedusa; species Phyllomedusa bahiana. The sequence continues at coordinate 143,254 of JAODAL010004942.1, read as the reverse complement.
GAGGGGGCACTACCTGGCAAACAATGGGGGCACTACCTGGCAAACAATGGGGGCACTACTGGCTAACAGATGGGGCACTACCTGGCTAACAGATGGGGCACTACCTGGCAACAGAGGGGGCACTACCTGGCAAACAATGGGGCACTACCTGGCAACAGAGGGGGCATTACCTGGAAAACAATGGGGGCACTACCTGGCTAACAAATGGGGGCACTTACTGGCTAACAAAGGGGCACCTACCTGGCTAACAAAGGGGGGCACCTACCTGGCTAACAAAGGGGGGCACCTACTGGCTAACAAAGGGGGGCATCTACCTGGCTACAAATTTGGCTCTACCTGGCAACAGAGGGGGGCATCTACTTGGATACAAGGGGGCAACTACCGGCCTGTAAGGGGCACTACCTGGTTATGGGGGGCTACTACCTGGCTATAAGGGCATCTACCTTGCTTTCTTCCAAAGCCGTTATGCAGTTATGTGGAGTGGGTGTGGCTTTTTGAAGGGGCGTGACATACCGAAAAGATGGGCGTGTCCATGCAAACTTTTGCCACGGCGCGCATAGCGTGCCGCCCACTAAAATCTCCTGCTTTTTCATTTTCAAAAGTTGGCAACTAAGATTTAATGCACCTTAAATCTGGTGCTTCTGTTCTGACATGTTGCTCAAAGTGTATACCTTGTGTCTGTTCTCTGTGCAGGTTTCCATTATATGCAAGTGATGACCTCCTGTGAACTGAAAGATGACGGCAGCATCCTAAAATATGTGCAGTACAGATACGATGGGAGAGAGTACATGTACTTTGACACAGAGACAGGAACATTCATCCCTACAATTCCCGAGGCTACGTTCACAGCAGAGAGATGGAATAGTCCGGACTCAAGACAACGGAAGTGGCTTAAGCATTATATGGACAATATTTGTATCGACAGGTTGAAAAGATATGTTGAGCACGGAAAACATGATCTGGAGCGGAGAGGTAATACTGCTTGTTATCTCTACCAAGTCTTCCTGCTATTCATATGGTATCTACCATGTTTCTATATGTATCTAGTCCTTATAGTGTCTAGTCATATTACTACCTGACTCCATGCATTGTATCAAAATTATTAAAGGGGCTGTCCAGTGGAAAAAAAAAGTTCTAAATAGTATCTCACACATACCTTGGCACTTCTGTTCACCCACTGACAAAAAAAATAATGCACCAAGAAGGATTTCTTGGAACTAAATTAAATTCGATATATGTGAATGTAACGATGATATATGGATGTGATTACTATATTAAAATGAAAGTGTAAGGACCTGTCAGGGGAACACGAGAAGACACAGACGAAGTGAGGCCCTGACGCTGGTCCCAACCTGTGTCCCTGCCTCTTGGGGTACCCGACTTATTAGGTCGGCCCCAACCAGAAGACTGAGCACTACTCTGAGCCAAGTGAGACACAAGATGCAGACGAACAAGCACAGAACAAACAGGGAGAGTCAGACAGGCAAGGTCGGCAACAAACGGGAAACACAGTACAGAGTACAAGCCAGAGTCAAAGAACACAGAAGACTCCAATATGAAAACAGGCAAACTATAGGCAGAGGTAACCGTATAGCAAGCAAGGAAGAGAGGAAGCTGAGACCTTATATAGGGAACATGAGAAGGTAGAACAGAGGTAATAGGAGAATGGAGGTGTCAATCAACAAAGGAACAGGTTAACCCGAATAGTGCTGGAAAATTCCTGGCCACGGGCATTGGCCAGGAATCAATTAAGTATAGAGAGCTAGAGGACAGAGTTCACACTGGAAAACATTATGTCAAAAACCATGGTTTTCGTCGCGATGGCCGTGGCCGGCTATCAGAGCACAAAGCTGGAGGTCTGTCGGGCATGATCATGACAGAAAGGATAAATTTTTTGAGAAAAACTGTAGAATGAATGGTGGCTCTAGTCCCCTGGTGGTCGCCTCTAGCCTGGATACCAGATGAGATATGATTGGGCATGAAAGTACACAGGTTCCCTATGGTGTTTTGTGGCACATTTGTCCACAGATTACAGCTGAGCCTGTAGATCCTGCATATTCACAAGTTGCTGGAACTGGCATCCTAGCTGGTCCCATAAAAGCTCAACTGGTGCTAAATCTGGCGACCGGGCAGGCCAGGAAAGTGTTGCAATATGGCAGGGACATTCCTGGAAAACTTGGACTTCTTATTTGAATCCAGCAGCACGATGAAAGATTTATTGAATTTCAATTAAAATATGATGTCCACACAAATTCAGAATGTAAAATCCATAGTTAAAACGCATTTCGAGCAACAGCCTCTCTTAGTTATTGTCTCTCGAAACACGATGAATAAGAGAGGCGATGACTAAGAGAGGCTGTCTCTCGAAACGCAATGATTAAGAGAGGCTGTCTTTTGAAACGCGATGAGTAAGATAGGCGATAATTAAGAGAGGCTGTCTCTCGAAACACAATGACTAAGAGAGGCTGTCTCTCGAAACGCGATGATTGAGAGGCTGTCTCTCGAAACGCAATGATTAAGAGAGGTTGTCTCTCGAAACGCGATGACTAAGAGAGGCTGTCTCTGGAAAGGCGATGACTAAGAGAGGCGATGATTAAGAGAGGCTGTCCCTCAAAACGCGATGACTAATAGAGGCAATGACTAAGAGAGGCTGTCTCTCAAAACGCAATGACTAAGAGAGGCTGTTTCTCGAAACGCGATGACTATAAGAGGCGATGACTAAGAGAGGCTGTCTCTCGAAACGCAATGACTAAGAGAGGCTGTCCCTCGAAACGCGATGAGTAAGAGAGGCGATGATTAAGAGAGGCTGTCTCTCGAAACGCAATGACTAAGAGAGGCTGTCCCTCAAAACGTGATGACTAAGAGAGGCGATGACTAAGAGAGGGTGTCTCTCGAAATGCAATTGCTAAGAGAGGCTGTCTCTCGAAATGCGGGACTGAGAGGCAATGACTAAGAGAAGCTGTCTCTTGAAACGCGATGACCAAGAGAGGCTGTCTCTTGAAATGCAATGACTAAGAGAGGCTGTCTCTTGAAACGCGATGACTAAGAAAGGCTGTCTCTCGAAACACGGGACTAAGAAAGGCAATGACTAAGAGAGGCTGTCTCTGAAAACGCGATGACTTAGAGAGGCTGTCTCTGAAAATGCGATGACTTAGAGAGGCTGTCTCTTGTAACACAATGACTAAGAGAGACTGTCTCTCGAAATGCGATGACTAAGAGAGGCAATGACTAAGAGAGGCTGTTTCTTGAAACACGGGACTAAGAGAGGAGATCTAATCAGATCACACCTTTAATCCTGTACATATGTGCCTGAGACATGCAGATAACTGCAGCAAGCTGACATTTCTGTAAATGTGCTGTAAGCTGCCGCCCAGCTCTGAGACGCCATCTTGGCCCGTCCCGGGGGTTTCTCGCTTGACTTTTTGGGATCGCCGTCCTTGGTAGAACGATCTTGGAACAAAATCTTCTAACACGGAGGAATGTTTCAAACTGGCCTCAGCCAGCTTTATTGAGGCACACCATTACAGAAAACCACAACTCATAAAAATAAATCCTTGGCTGTCTGGCCACTAACGCTACATGAAATAAGTCCCTCACTACTTGTGGACTTGACCTACTGCCAGCGCCACAACCACATTTTTCCTGCCTCTGCTGGATTCGGCTTCCTGAGGCAGCCACCTGCTTGCCTCAAGCCTCTGGGGCCCCAGAACCTCTCTCCAGCTCCTTTGCTACTCAATACTCCAGGCAGCAGACCACGCCCCCCTGAACACCTGGAGTAGGAGGCCTTTAATAGGTCTCCAGGGACGTGTCCAAATCCTGGCCTGGAACTGGGGGACGTGTTTACTGGCTTCCACTAGGCTGCAGTAGAAGCCAGGTCTGTAGCTATAGCAACCAGTGCTGGTAGCCTATCAGGAGAGATCAAACAGTTCTGTAGCTATAGCAACCAGTGCTGGCAGCCTATCAGGAGAGATTGAACAGATCTGTAGCTATCGTGACCAGTGCTGGTAGCCTATCAGGAGAGATCAAACAGGTCTGTAGCTATAGCAACCAGTGCTGGTAGCCTATCAGGAGAGAGTAAACAGGTCTGTAGCTATAGCGACCAGTGCTGGCAGCCTATCAGGAGAGAGTAAATAGGTCTGTAGCTATAGCGACCAGTGCTGGCAGCCTATCAGGAGAGATCAAACAGGTCTGTAGCTATAGCAACCAGTGCTGGCAGCTGGTAGGACACTGTTAATGGACACATATTGCAAAGTTACTTGTTTTTGCAAGATCTTTAACATAAAAAGCAGCGATCCCTGTATTGAGACAACCCCTTTAATAATAGGTGACACAACAACTAAGAGAAAGGGATTGTGCTTAGGGTGGTGCCATCTTTCCTTTCTACAAATGGTAGAACACTTCAGGTAAAGTCAAAGAACAGGCTGTCCTTACCCAGGATGGGTGATGACCATAATAAGAGCCATTTTGGTTTGTTGGACCTAAGCTTCTAAGTTTGTATATCTATGCTTAGATGTAGCAAGGGACCAGGCTTACATCATGACTTTATGACTTGTACTTGACGAAATTCACTGTTCTTGATCACTTTGGGGTAAAGGACCTCATTTATTTTCCTGCGATCTTCAGCTTGTTATGTGATCTAAATGTAAATCTGAAGCATGCTCTATTTGTCATGGGTTTCCATTGGATCTACACTCCTAAATCTCCAATAGAGACTTTCCTCACTTATGGACTGACCAAACTCCCATTTGTGCTCTGCAAACCAAATTACATTTTTCATTACCTTTAATCTAGAGATACTTTGTTTCTTTACCCCCCATCAGTGTTATTTAAAGGGGTTTTGCCTTGATGTAATGTTGACGTGGGTTCCTCCAAAATGGGTATTTAATCACTTTTCTAAATATATGTGATTAAAAAAAGTGAAGCCTCTGAGAGCTACAGCTTTCTTTATATGCCCTTACTTTCCTGACAGTTTACATTAGACATGACCAGGACACTGACAGGAGCTGATCTGGCCGCGCTTGGGTGTTTGCACTTCTTATCTGATGACAGGGAACATGAAGGAGCTTGCAAGGGACTGTGGAGAAACATCCTTTGTCTTTTGTATAGAGAATCCACTGGTTGTAATGTAATTATTTGAGTAAACATTGCAGAAGCTCCCTGCTTCCTGGCTCTGCTCAGAACCCCCTCCTTCTCACCCCTGCAGCCGTTCATGACTCTGCATGCTTTGTTTATCTTCTCTCCTCAGCAGATAAGTGGTAAGGAACTCACTTCTTGGCAAAACCCCTTTAATATTCTGTGTATTCAGACTGTTACAATTTTGTTTTCTTTTAGTTCAGCCAGGAGTGAAGGTCTCGGGTCGGGAATCAGACGGGGTCACCAAGCTTCACTGTCAGGTGTATGGATTTCACCCCCGAGCTGTGGATGTGAAGTGGATGAAGAACGGGATAGACCAGGTTCCCTCCTATGAGACCACACATGTCCTCCCCAATCCTGACGGCACCTATCAGATCAGGGTCACTGTGGATGTGATGCCCCGAGAGAGCGACAGTTACTCCTGTTATGTGGAACACAGCAGCCTGGAGGAGCCTCTACTTGTGAAATGGGGTAAGTGAGACCTACACTGGGTAAGGGGGGGGGGGGGGGGGGCGACCAAATGAAGACAGGGGAAACATCTTTCTTGATTAATTATGGTTTGCTTTAGTTAAAAAGGATTTCCACCCAAAACATCAGTGGATCAAAAATTAGAGCAGCAGACACAGTTTGAGCATTAAAGGGGTTTTGCCACGATCTAATGTTGACGTGGGATCCTCCAAAATGAGTGTTTAATCACTTTTCTAAATATATGTGATTAGAAAAAATGTAGCCTGTCACAGCTGCAGACTTACTTACTTTTCATGTGTTTACTGTTTGTTGACAGCATCTCCGGCCAGCTCCTGGCTGGCTGCGCTTGTGTTGTTTGCAGTTCTTATTTGATGGCAGAGCACAGGAATGAGCTTTGAAAGGAGGGGGACAGCAGGGCAGTGCTACTGGACATGTGCACTAGCTCTGCTTCTCTCAGTCACGCCCTCACCACTACTGTCTCCTAACATTACAATGGCTCTCTGAGGTTCTTACACAACCTTTCATGTGTAGGAGAGCCAGAGAATCGCTGTAATGTAATTATATAAGCAAACATGCAGTTAGCTCCTTGCTCTATCCATCATATCTTTTCTCCTGTCCTCCTCCCTCCCCCCTGCAGTAGTCAGTGACTGCCTGCTCAGATCTTATCATTTCTCCTGAGTTGATAAGAGGGAGTAAACAAAACATATATAGCTTGTGCACAATACAGAGTTCTCCTCTGCAGTATAGCCAACCACCATGTCTGCTTAGTACACCTCAATACAAAGGCTGACTGCATAATGAATATCAGCCTCAGGAGCTTGCATTGGAGGTGGTGTGAAGACATCATGGAGGAGGCACTTGTTTTTTTAAACACAGGAACACAACGCCCCTTTTTCAAGACTGAAGAGAACAGTGGCAGCCTGTTAACTGAGGAAATCACTCCTTGGCATAACCCCTCCATGCGTTTCAACAGTTGTAACTTTTTTATTTTTTCAATGACACAGTTGTCTGACGCCTCGTTTTTTTCGAGACAAGTTGTATTTTATGGGGGAATAGTTTAAGTTCACTTATAAATAATTGCAGAATAAAAAAAAAATTCTGTTTTTTTAAAAAAAATGTTTTACACCATTCACACTTCACACTTAATAACTTGTTAGATTAATTCTACAGGTTATTACGGTCGTGTGGATGCCTAATATGTGTAGGTTTTTTTGTGTGTGTAACATATGCACAATTATTTTTTATTAAATATTTATTTTTATTTTATTTATTTTTTATTAATTTGTTTTTTACACTTTTTATATTTTTTACTTTTTTTTGTTTAACATTTTTTTTTTTACACTTGGTAATGTATTAGAATATTCATATATGCTAATACATTATAATCTGTTTCAATGTGACACAGGCAGTGATCAGAACAGCACACAGTCTGTCCTGGTCACTGGCTTGTTACACAGACAGTCCTGGGGCTACTCTAGGTCCCCAGGGCTGACTGTGCAGCCGTTCCCCGGGCTCTGTCGGGGTCTCCGGGGGTTCCGATCACCCGACAGAGCAGGGGAACCCTTTGATTGCGCTGCGGTAACGCACCGCCGCAATCAAAGGGTTAAAGCACCGGGATGCTCTGGGATCAGGGCTATGTAGTACAGCCCGGATCTCAGCGCAATTGCCGCACCGGGCGCCGCAAACTCCAATGTCTGCAGCGACGCCAAAAGACGTCACTGTAGACGAATGACCCGCACCAGCCGACGTCAAAAGACGGCGGGCGGTCGTTAAGGAGTTAAGGGGGACATGTATAAAAACTGTCCAAGTCTAAGACTTTCTTTGTTGCCAATAGCAGCCAACCAGAGCTTCTGTTACATTTTTTTTAGAGCCCTATATGAAATGGAACGGGAGTTCTGATTGGTTGCTATGGGCTGTGATTGGTTGCTATGGGCTCTGATTGCTTGGTATGTGCTCCGATTACTATGTGTTCTGATTGGTTGCTATGGCTCTGATTAGTTGCTATGTGCTCTGATTAGTTGCTATGGGCAACAAGGAAAGTCTTAGACCTAGACAGTTTTCATACATGCGGCCCTATGTCTTACTTACAGAAATACTAGCATTCTTCTGTTTTGGTGGCAAGTTTTGCAAGAGTGACTACAGGAAGTGCAGCCATGTTGGTTTTCCTCCATTGTCTTCCCAGTTACTGATCATTATGTGTCACTGTTGATACCTGGTGTTACCTCATCATTTATACTCTTTTTTTTGCTTTACCCTTTAGAGCCTAAACAGCGCTGCTCCAGAACAGTGATCATCGGGGCCGTCATCGCCGCTCTTGTTCTCATACTTGCCACTGCTGGAGTCATTATATACAGAAGTAAGTGCCAGGAATAAAGGGCTTGGTGCAGCCGGGCCCCTGGGGGTTTAGGTGACCACCCATGTACTAACAGCAAAGACCATTTACACAACTGCAATCTTAAAGAGGTTTTCTGGTAAAGAGCAGCTGTAGTTATATTTAGTGAAGTTATCCCAGTACAGGCAGTCCACAGGTTATGAAAGGAATAGGGACTGTAGGTTTGTTCTTAAGTTGAATTTGTATGTTTGTCGGAACAGGTATATTTAATGTGCTCCAGCACAAAAGGATTTTTCAAGTTTTGGATAGTGCAGGGCAGGGTTTTTACATTTGTTTTACTGTCTGTGCCCCTGTTAAGAAGATTTCACTTCATTTTCACCTCATGTGCTGCCGTGGCATGATGGAACTTGTCGTTCCACAGCTACTATCTGCTGTAGAGAATGGAACTACAAGTGGCAGCATGCCCCATAAGTCTCCATTTTGAAGTCGGGGACTGCCTATACATGTTCTCGAGCTGTTTCATGTCCTGTGTGCACCGAAAAAGATGTCGTTAAATCAGAATCTATAATTAGATATTTTACGAATTGTGTAATTCAAAATAAAGCAACTAATACAGTGCTTGCCCATACAAGGAGATTCACTCGAAAGGGACCCCGAATATTTTGTTGTAACTCCCATTAGGATGAAGCAGTTGAAACCAAAAAATGTATTTGGTAATAATCTTTTTTTACCTTTGCCTACATTTATCCACTTGCCGACCACCCATAGACTATAAACATTCGGATAGTGGCAGTTTACCTCTGCATTGAGAAGACAGAGATGGATTATTACCATCCCTGGGATGGCTGTGTATATAGTGCTCAATAAGCGCTGACTACACAGACAGGCAGGAAGCCTGTGTCGGCTTCCTGCTCCCGGCACAGGCAGTCTCATGACCTCCGGGACTCGGTAACAGCCTGAGCCATCAGACCCAGATCAGCAATGAAGTCAATGCAGGGGATGGATTGTGGGGAAACCTCCACCAAAAAAATAAAATAAAAAGTGATCTAAAAATGCCCCATTAAGGTCTTTTTCTGACAATATGTAAAACATAGTAACCAAACAGGGAAGGTTTATTCTGATTTCATGTCAGATAGTGAGAAAAACCTGCAGATGGGGCTTTCTCTATAGTGGATGGGAACTTCTGCTTTCAACTGTATGTGCCAAACTATGTTGCATTTGTATGTTTCGTGCCAAACTTTGGTGCAATCGTAAGATTATGACGCAACACGCCCCCGTAAACTTGTTGCCAAGTTTGGGCATATGACTGTTGTAAGCTGCCGCTTAGCTCTGAGACGCCATCTTGGCCCGTCCCAGGGGGGTTTCTCGCTTGGCTTTTTGGGATCGTCGTCCTTGGTAGAACGATCTTGGCACAAAATCTTACAACACAGAGGAATGTTTCAAACTGGCCTCAGCCAGTTTTATTGAGGCAAACAGTTGCAGAAAACACAACCCATAAAAATAAATCCTTGGCCGTCTGGCCACTAACTATACACGGAAATACGTCCCTCACTACCTGTGGATTTGGCCTACTGCAAGCGCCACAACCACGTTTTACCAACCTCTGCTGGATTCGGCTTCCTGAAGGCAGCCACCTGCTTGCCTCAGGCCTCTGGGGGGCCAGAGCCTCTCTCCAGCTCCGTTGCTACTCAATACTCCAGGTAGCAGACCACGTCCCCTGATCCCCTGTAGTAGGAGGCCTTTTATAGCCCTCCAGCGACTGGCCCAAAACCTGGCCTGGAACGTGGGGACGGCCTCCCACCCAACGCTACGACCGTCCCAGGAAAGGAGACCCATACCTGGCTGCAAGGCCACCATTCTAACTACCCTGTGTCAGTAACCTATTGTTACTGACACTAACAAGTCTCCTTCCCCCACCGAACCCAGGTTTTCAGTGGCACGTTTGTAGCAGGTATCCTGCTGAATTCCACCTAGTGGCAGAGACCTGCAACTGCACACGGTCACTCTGCCACACTGTTCATACATCTATAGGACAGGGCTACAACATGTTTTTGGCTGCAAAGCACGCAAGAAAACTGCCGCAGCCCCATTGATAAATGTCGCTCAAAGTGTTTAACCCCATAAGCCGAACGCCTGAAAAGTAGTTAATGAACAGAACTTTTTTTAGTTTTTGCCTCCTCGCGTTTCAACAGTTGTAACTTTTTTATTTTTTTCTATGACGCAGTTGTATGAGTCCTATTTTTATTCGATACAAGTTGTACTTTGTGGGGGAATAGTTTAAATTCAATTATAAATAATTTAAGAATTTTTTAAAAAATGTTTTTAGTTTTTTTACATTTTTTTTACACCATTCATATTTCACACTTAATAGCTAGTTTGATTAATTCTACAGGTTCGTACGGTCGTGTGGATACCTAATATGTCTAGGTTATTTTTGTGTGTGTAATGTTTGCACAATTATTTTTTATTAAATATTTATTTTTATTTTATTATTTATTTTTTTTTTACACTTTTTATGTTTTTTACTTTTTTTTTAAATTCCATGAAGGGATAACTGTGATACTTTTTTTTTTTTTTAACACTTGATTATGTATTAGCATATTCATATATGCTAATACATTACAATCTGTATTAGCCTGATACAGCCAGTGATCAGGGCAACACACAGTCTGCCCTGATCACTGACTTCTTACACAGACAGCCCTGGGGCTACTCTAGGTTCCCAGGGCTGACTGTGCAGCCGTTCCCCCGGCTCTGTCGGATCACCCGACAGAGCAGGGAAACCCTTTGATTGCGTTGCGGTGACGAACTGCGGCAATCAAAGGGTTAAAGCACCAGGGAGCGGAGGCTTCCCCCACTCCCCAGTGCTTGCAGGAGCTGTGCTGGGATCAGGGCTGTGTAGTACAGCTCCAATATCAGGGCTGCTACGGAACCGGGCGCCGCAAACTCCGATGTCTGCAGCGACGCCAAAAGAAGTCGTTGCAGACAAACGACCTGAAATGCCCGAGGTAAAAAAGACGGTGGGCGGTTGTTAAGGAGTTAAAACATATTATACAGGGTGAGTCCTAGGACACGTTTCCATTTTAGAAACAGAAGGGAAAATAACATATCTGAATACCCAGCAAATAATAATAATAATAATAATAATCTTTATTTATATAGCGCCAACATATTCCGCAGCACTTTACAATTTGGAGGGTAAACGTACAGACATTACACATTAAAAGTACTTACAGATGAGACACAAGGTGTGAGGGCCCTGCTCGCAAGAGCTTACAATCTATTAGGGTGTACGGGAGAGACGAAGGGCAAGAAGTGCTAGATTTACAATGGTCCAGCCATGTGACATAAATATGGGGTTGTTTTACATAGAATTCGGATGAACCTGCCACCCTCTATATACATCTATATACAGTTAAGTGCCGAAAATGAGATGAGTGCGCTAGGGAGTGTGGGGGGAGGGGAGGGGTGTTAGCATTGCGCTAGGGAGTGTGTGTGTGTGGGGGGGGGGGGGGGGGGGTAATAGCATTAGGGATTATGGTAGGCCAGAGTGATAAGATTTTTTGTTAGGGCCCAATTAAAGCTATGATAGTTGTGAGTGTGCCTTATCGCCCCCGGTAGCATGTTCCAGAGAACTGGTGCCGCACGTGTGAAGTCTTGGAGACGGGCGCGGGAGGTTCGGATGATTGATGAGTGTAACCTGATATCATCAGCAGAGCGGAGAGAGCGGGTAGGGTGGTAGACAGAGACGAGGGAGGTGATGTAGGGGAAGGGGGGGGCAGCGTTGTGGAGAGCTTTATGGGTGAGAGTGATGAGTTTATGTTGTATCCTGTACTGGATAGGCAACCAGTGCAGTGACTGACACAGGGTAGAGACATCAGTATAGCGGCTGGAAGAAAGACAAGCCTGGCTGCTGCATTCAGGACAGACTGGAGAGGGGAGAGTTTGCACAGAGGGAGACCGATAAGCAAGGAGTTACAGTAGTCGAGACGAGAGTGAATAAGAGCAACAATGAGGTTTTGAGCTGTTTCTACAGTGAGAAATGGACGGATTCTGGAGATGTTCTTGAGGTGCAGGTGACAGGAGCGGGCAAGGGATTGGATACAGAGGGTGAAGGTCAGATCAGAGTCTAGAATAACCCCAAGACATCGGGCCTGCTGCCTAGGAGTTATGGTGGTGCCACACACTGAGACAGAAAGGGCAGGGTAAGGTCTGTTAGTAGATGGGGGATGACTAGAAGTTCAGTTTTAGTGAGGTTTAGTTTTAAGATACAGGGAGGACATGATGTCAGAGACAGCAGACAGGCAGTCCCTGGTGTTTTGTGCAGAGCAGGAGTGATGTCTCGGGAGGAAGTGTATAATTGGGTATCATCAGCATAGAGATGGTACTGGAAGCCAAAGATGGTACTGGAAGCCAACGGGGGCTGTATAGATTGAGAAGAGGAGAGGACCAAGAACGGATCCCTGGGGAAAACCCGACAGCAAAGGAAGAGGAGAGGAGGTAGAACCTGCAAATGAACACTGAAGGAGCGGTTAGAAAGGTAAGATGAGAACCAAGAGAGAGCGGTGTCCTGGAGGCCAATGGTGCTGAGCATGCTGAGGAAAAGTTGGTGATCAACAGTGTCAAACGCTGCAGAGAGATCCAGAAGAAGCAACAATAAGTAGTTACCCTGCGATTTTGCTGTTAGGAGGTCATTGGAGACTTTAGTTAGAGCAGTTTCCGTTGAGTGTAGGGTGCGGAAACCTGATTGCAGAGGGTCAAGAGAGAGTTAGCAGAGAGATAGCGGATTAGGCGAGACTAGACCAAGCGTTCCAGGAGGTTTGGAGATGAAGGGCAGGTTAGAGACTGGTGGGTTTAGTTATCAGCGCAGGATGGGCCCCAGAGGGGCTTTTTCAGTAAGGGGGTTATAATAGCATGTTTAAAGGAAGATGGGGAAGATCCCAGAGGAGAGAGAGAGGTTAAGATTGCAGTAAGGTGAGAGAGGTAGGGGAGAGATAGACTGGACAAGGTGGGAGGGAATGGGGTCAAAAAGCAGGTGGTGGGGGCACAGACAGCAGAAGCTGGACACTTCTTCTTCTGTGTCGGGTCAAGAGCTGAGAGTAGGCGGGGGAATGTGCCGGGAGGGACCCGATGGCTGCTGCTTGGGGGGTGAGATGAGATGTTTTGCCGGATTTTGTCAATTTTCTCTTTGAAGTGAGTGGCAGGTTTCAGCACAGAGGTCAGAGACCGGGGCTGAGCTTAATGCCTAAGAAGGGAGTGGTTGGTGTCAATCAGGAGTTTAGGGTTGTTGTGTTAGGTTGCGATGAGGGAGGTGAAATATTTTTGTTTGGCACTGGTGAAGGGCGGGTTTGATAAGTCCTGAGCATAAATTTGTGTGAAGAAAGTCTGCAGGGAGCTTCGACTTCCTCCACAGACGCTCCGCACATCTGGAACATCGCTGCAGATGGCGAGTCTGAGGCGTGTGCCATGGCTGTGGGTGGTACGGTGTGTGAGTGGTGCCAATGTGTCCAGGGTGGTGGAAAGAGTTTCATTATATTGTTTGGACCCCAAAGGTCAGGGCAGGAGGGGAGGAGATTGGGGGCAGTGAGGACTGTATGGTGTCTGTGAATTCCTGAGCGTTCATGGAGCGGATATTTCTGAATGGGAGACGGGCAGGTGTGTCCAGAGATGGGTGAAAAATTAGTAATAGTGAAGGGAAAATTTTAAGATTGTGATCAGAGAGAGTGTAAGGAGAATTATTAAAGTTAGGATTGGGGAAAGGGTTTACAGAAAACCAGATCCAGAGAGTTCCCATCCTTGTGGGTGGGAGAGTTGGGTAAACTGTGAGGGGCCCAAGAGAAGAGGTTAGGAAAAGGATCTGAGAGGCAGAGGGAGACATGGGGTCATCAATAGGGATGTTAAAGTCACCCATGATGAGAGTGGGTATTTCAGAAGAGAGGAAGTGAGGGAGCCAGGCCGCAAAATGATCCAGAAACTGGCGGGGTGAGCCTGGGGTCTGTACCCCAAACGCGACTCGGAGGGAAAAATGGCTGAAAGAGTCTGAGGGTGTGGACCTCAAAGGAGGGGAAAGTGAGTGAGGGTGCAGGAGGAAGGACCTGGTAAGTGCAGTGTGGAGAGAAAAGTATGCCAACTCCTCCACCCGGCCCTGTTTCAGGTCTGAGGGTGTGGGTGAAGTGTAGGCCGCCATAGGTGAGAGCGGCAAGGGAAGTGGTGTCAGATGGCTGGGGGCCTTTGTTTCAGTGAGGGCTAGCAGGTTGAGGGAGTTGGAGAGAAACAGGTCATGAACAGCAGTGAGTTTGTTGCAGACGGATCGGGCGTTCCACAGAGCACATTTCAAAGGGACTGGAAAAGATGTACAGCGAATATCAATTAGGTTAGCAGGGTTTCTATGGGAGGAGGAGGTGGGATGAGCAGTAATGGAGGGTGGGCCAGGGTTAGGAGAAATGTCACCTGCAGCAAGAAGCAGGAGAAAGAAAGATACAGAAAATGGTTCAGTGATGAGTATGAGCGGCGTTTGTGCAGCAATATGTGAGCAGGTGGTTTGTGGTATTTGAAAAAAGGAAAGGAGAGTGTGTGATGAACACATGGGTGAGGGAAGGAGCGAGGCGCTGATGTGGATAAGATTCTCTGGGGCAATAACTGGGTGGTAAGCCAGGAGGTAGATGGCTGCAAGATAGACAGCAATACTGAGCATTGTGAATAGGGTTTTTTTTTTTTTTTTGAAGCCTAGATACTTACAAGAAAAGGCGTTCCTCCTAGCCCCCTTCGGCCCACTTCCGGTCTAATTTCGGTTTTATTTTCAGATTCTTGATTCAGCTCTATCAATCACTTTCATATCTGGTTCACTTACAGATATGGTTCACTACTCTACATGACTATACTGACCCAAAATGGGAGAAGGGGTCGGTCTATCGTTTAGGTTATGTCTGGAACATTGCCGCCATCTTGAAAGACGCTATTTTGGATCAAAGACAAGTTTTTTCAGTGGAAAGGTGGTCATGTAGCAGATGACAGACCGTCAGAATTGTCTCAGAAATCAGTTGCCACAATCAGGTTTGTGATATCTCTTGGGGTTCAAAAGTTATCACTAGTGTTGAGCGATTGCGTTGGCTATCGAGATCGATCGATAGTCGATAGTCGGCCGCTATCGATAAGGTATTTCGATAGTGAGCATCGATTATGCGCGATGACCATTAAAGTCTATGGGGGGAGCAACAACACCTTCATTATTAAACCAAACAAGGCTGGAGAAGCTGAAATTAACATCCCAACAGTCAAATGGATACATGCTACATCTTTAGGCAAACACACTTAGGTTTTTTAAAAGTCACAGAAAAAAAGTCACAGACCATTTACTATCCCTGTCTTGTACCACAGCCTGACCCTTAAACCCGCATCACCCACAAATTAAAAAAGTGACAGAAGGGGAGTATGATTTGAACCATCATGTTCTTGAACTGGACATTGAATATCCCTGTCCCGGGGAAAGCAGCATGAGCCCAATCTGCATGACCCCCACATTTAAAAAGTGCCGGAAAAAGGAGTCTTTCAACCACCATTTTAGTTTCACTGGACATTTACTAAACCGTCCTGGGCCACAGCATGAGCCCCAAACCTGCATGACCCCCACATTTAAAAAGTGCCGGAAAAAGGAGTTTTTTCAACCACCACTTTGTTTCACTGGACATTGACTATACCTGTCAGGGCCCCCAGCATGAGCCCCAAACCTGCATGACCCCCACATTTAAAAAGTGCCGGAAAAGGGGTTGTTTGTCTGTATCTGTTATGTTTTCGTATAATACACGGTATTTTTGCACCTTTCAATTCACCTGTGGTGAATATAGAATTGCGGTTTTTTGATTTTGTTTGTTGCTGCGTCAATGAACAGTGCTGGGTGCGCAAAAGTCAAAAAAAACGTAAACTGTTTGTTTTGAATAAAACGGTATTTTTTGCACCTTTCAATCACCTGTGGTGAATATGAATTGGTGTTTAGATTTACGTAGATGCTGCGTCAATGAACAATGTGGTGCGAAAAATCAAAAACACGTAACTGTTATGTTTTGAATTTAAAAACTGTTTTTTTGCACCTTTCAATTCACCTGTGGTGAATATAGAATTGCTGTTTTAAGATTTACGTAGATGCTGCATCAAGAACAGTGCTGGGTGCGCAAAAGTCAAAAAACACGTAACTGTGTGTTTTCGTACGATACACGGTATTTTTGGCAACAAACAACCTGTGCTGACTACAAGATTGCTGGTTTGTAATTTAGTGCAAGGTGGATATATCAACAGTCACAGGTGTAAATGGGTAAAATTGAACACCTATCTGAAATGTATACTGATAATAAAAAATGGAGTTTTGCAGCTAACAAAAGAGACCTGCAGTTACTAGAAAATGATGTGTATCCGTATAAGTTCAGGCTGCCCAATATCCAGGAAATATTTCAGTAGCAAACTGTTAATAATAAAATATTCCTACAATGTCTACACTAAGTCTTGGGAACTTTATCCAGTGTTCTTTATAGATATTATAGTGAGCTTGTCTGTGTTCGCCCGGGCACCCCCCCCCCCCGCTCCCACCGCCGTGAATTTACAGCGGTAGATTTCTGCTTTAAAATTCTCTAGCTTACTACATAAAATCTTCAAATCTCTAATCTAACTAAATTGGAAGGATACAGCTAATAGCGAGGTTTCTCTGTGCAGAAATAGACTAATTTCGCTGAGCTGTGTGGCCAACGGCAGAGCGCACGTCCTTTCCCTATGAGACGCTGAGAGACACTGAGGCTGAAACAGGAAACGCTGTTCATGTAAAACGAGGTCAATGTGATTTTTCAGCCAATCGCAACCATAAAAATCCCAGTCATGACGTCGCACACACATCTCACCTGCTCATTCTATAATCTGATTTGCTGGCCGCCAAAATTACAGGAAGCGCCGGAAAAAGGCGCGATCTTAATAGATGATGCTCAGATTTTAACCTTAAAATTTTCGCATGATCTGGGAAAATTTTGATAACCATAAAAACCTTGCCGATTTCAACTTTGTCGATAAAAATCGCTCAACACTAGTTATCACCACAGAAAATTGCAACAAAAACCGCAAATGTTCTCTGTGCTGCACGGCTATTTGACTTGTTGTCTCTGGTGCTGAACACAGAGCTCAATGCGCTGAATTCAATCGTTATCAACCTGCGTGAGATCTCTCTGTGTTAAAGGGGTTTTGCCACGAAGTAAAATTGACGTGGGAAGTTTGAAAATTAAATAATAAACACTTTCACCATTCATCATTATTACAATTTCTGCACCATTTTTGCTTTAGCTGCTCCATTAGTGATCCATTGTTTACAGCTCATCTCCAGGGATACGACCAGTGCTGTGAGATCCTCAGTCCTGGTCGCACATGCTCCGACATCACCTCTCTTCTCAGGTAGCTACTGAGTGTTGAAACCCCAGGTGCTGTCATACTACTCCTTTCCTTTGGAGTAGTTAGTAATAAGTCAAACAGAGCAAATAAAAAAAAGAAACCTCAATCAGATTTGTGTATTGATAAAAAGAAAAGAAAAATCCACAGATTTGGCTCCTGCAGGGATTTGAACCAAGGACCCTTGTGCTGTAAAGCAAAAATGTTACCTCTGAGCTACAATGTAGCTACTGACAGCTCTATATATAAAGAGATCTTTCTTTAACTAGAGAGAGGAAAGGCCTAGTGATGTCATCCTGCAGGGTCACATGATCTGCAATTCAAACAAATCACACACGCCCCCATCTGAGCACACAGAGCTGAAGAGCTGGATGCAGGAGGCATGAAATGAGATTGTGGCAAAACCCCTTTAACTTTCTAACCACAAGACATATTGCAAATCTGACTGCGGCAATTGATTTCTGAGTCTATTCCGGTCTTCTGTGATATGTTACATGACTCTCCTTGCCATTGGAAAAACTTGCCCTTGATCCAACATGGCAGTTTTCAAGATGGCGGCCGTGTAAATGGGTCTGCAACACAATGTAACAAAAATGTGCCACTTTTTTGGTGCATTTTATGGACATTTCTGGCACAACCACCATAGCATAGACATAACTAAAATAACTAGGGAATATTTATTTATGTACTTAAGCAGTTTTTTTATTATACGTGAAAAACATTTTTTCATATTTTCACAGCCTGAGACCTTCCTCCTGCTGCTGCTGATGAACCAGACATTTCCTGACTGTAAGTAACTATCTGAGCATTTACCATAAAGAACCTGATAATAATATATGAAATAGAGGCAGGATCTGCAGGGCAGGAGAGACTTTACTTCCTATGGATACAGGGCAGGGACAATAGGAGGGACTGGAAACGGAACCGATGGTTATTGGAGGGATATAGTGAAAAGCCCTTTCCCCTTCCAGCTGTTCTCTCTAATTGAATATGCATCATGCTGAGGGATTGGTTGGCTCAGCTATGTGGCTATTGAGGCACATTTTGCTTCCCCATTCATTGCTGCTTAATGTGAGAGACCTAGGATAGTGACCACCTGGTTGTCACAGAAAGAAACGAAACTTATAACAGAAAGGAAGCCACGGAGCAGTTGCATGCTAGTAATACGTAGCATGTACAAAAAATAAATGCAGGGACTTTCCAATAAACGATGGACAAAAATGCTGATGATAAGGGCAAGGATGGAGATAGAAGGATGGATGACTTAAAGGGGTTGTCTCACTACAGGGATTGCTGCTTTTTATGTTAAAGATCTTGCAAAAACAACTCGCTTCGCAATATATGTCCATTAACAGTGTCCTACCTATTCCTAGATATCCCCTCTTGTATGGGCTGCATCAGCTCCTCAGGTCACTATAGCTACAGACCTGTTCAATTCATCCTGAGAGGCTGCGAGTACTGGTTGCTATAGCTACAGACCTATTCAATCTCTCCTGATAGGCTGCCAGCGCTGGTCACTATAGCTAAAGACCTGTTCGATCTCTCATGATAGGCTGCCAGCACTGGCCACTATAGCTACAGACCTGTTCAATCTCTCCTGATAGGCTGCCAGCGCTGGTCAATATAGCTACAGACCTGTTGGATCTCTCCTGATAGGCTGCCAGCACTGGTCGCTATAGCTACAGACCTGTTGGATCTCTCCTGATAGGCTGCCAGCACTGGTCGCTATAGCTACAGACCTGTTCAATCTCTCCTGATAGGCTGCCAGCACTGGTCGTTATAGCTACAGCCCTGTTCAATCTCTCCTGATAGGCTGCCAGCACTGATCGCTATAGCTACCTGGTTTCTACTGCAGCCTAGTGGAAGCCAGTAAACACACCCCTGAATTCAAAATTAAATGAAGAAAACAGGACTGAGGTAAGATGAATCAATGTAGTGAGACAACCCCTTTAAACCCAGAAACAGGACACCAAAAAAAAAAAAAAAGACCTGACCATAACAACTAACTTTCCCTAACCTGTCCCTAAAGCTGACCCTAACGACAGACACCTCTGGCCCTATCCTACCCCTGACAATACACTTCCCAAACAACTCAAAATCACCAACGGGAACTCAGGAACAGAACACACTGCAAGACTAACATAGGGCAGAACAGCAACATAGAACTGAGACAAACAAGGCTATAATAAACTGAGAAGCAATAACTAACCAAAACAAGAATGAATGCAACAAGTTCCCATGATACAATCTCTCAGCACTTTATATAGTTATGCCACTTCTTGTAACCAATTATGCTCCCTCATCGGCACCACACGCAGGTCTCCAGAACCAGCGTATATCAGTCCAATCACATTCATGGCCATAGATATGAATATAAAACACTTTATTACAAAAACTCGTATAAAACACGTAAACATTACTCTTCTATTAACCAGTACAAGAGGGATACTTATACTTTGTTGTGGAGCGGAGCTCCGTCCAACCACGAGTCCTATAACGCCAAGCAGGGCACTTTACTTTCCACGTCCTTTTGGATGTTGTAATGCTATCTATTGCGTCCAGCGGCTTGAGAAAGGGGAGGGGCCTCCCCGAAACGTCGCACACGCTGACAGCTACCGTTCGGTCTCCGGGGGCTCCTCTGGAAGCCCAGAAAGCGGGCATTGGACTGGGTTCCTATACACCTTGGACACCGTTGAATGGTGGATACCACACGGACGCAATAGATAACATTACAACATCCAAAAGGACGTGGAAAGTAAAGTGCCACGCTTGGCGTTATAGGACTCGTGGTTGAACGGAGCTCCGCTCCGCAACAAAGTATAAATATCCCTCTTGTACTGGTTAATAGAAGAGTAATGTTTAGTGTTTTATACGAGTTTTTGTAATAAAGAAAGTGTTTTATATTCATATCTATGGCCACGAATGTGATTGGACAATCTCTCAGCAACCAGTATAGACAGCACCAAGCACAAAGTGAAGCTCAGCTTTGTAGAGGCGATCAACCACTCCCAAATAATCAAGCTCCCCTGTGCAGCATGGTCAGCTGATAGTCCAGAGAGTTGTACAGCAATAGCTTCATCTGATCTAGTAAGCTGGAGAGGACGAAATGGCCGGTGAATTTCTACCATTGGTAACACCACCTACAATCAGTCAGCTGTCCGGGGATGACCCTATGAGGAAAACAATCAGCAGCCCTATCGATAATGTGACACAAAACTGCCCCCGCCCTCTGTAATAGATGGGGACTGGTCACATTGTGCTATTATCAGAACACTATATAAACACCTCTGTTGTGATTTTTATTTTCAGGTCCTTCTAGATGTCGTCTCTCAAGCTGCTGATCTTCTGTGACGTCATTTCATGAATTATTATAACCTGGGTATAAGGGAAACCAGATATTGTATTCCGTCATAAAGACTGTATGGATGAGTTTACATGTGATATAGAAGCAGCTCTGTGTGTCTAGTGCCATCCCTGGTCATGTTTCAAGGCTCTATTGGATTGGTTTACAGAATAGTTGTCTATAGGGGGCGCTAGAGACACGGTTTATTTTTATCATTCTTTAAAGGGAACATTAGGTCAAAATTATCTTGGGATCAGTGTCATAGACACATATGAGGAAGGGATCTAAAAGGAGCTCGACCCCCATCACCGCTGCTGAGATACTACAAATCTCTATCTAAGCAAACTATACATTAAATCAGTGGTGCTCGGCTTAGGATATTGTGTCATATTTTCTGTTACATAAATCAGGAGTGGTTGGGTGGCTTTTACTAATACAATGTTGACACATCTTTGATATATAAGAAGGTCTATGCTATTGTAGATTTATTATATGCAATACAGATTTTATAAAGACTTATTATTATGTTTAGTATTATTACATTTTTATGAAAGTGACCCACAGGGATCGCCTATACCAGGACTTCTCAGTGCACAGGAGGCAATTCTCGTCTTCTCAGGGCTGATATAGTGATCTGTACTGTATCATTGCTATGCCTATTGTAATACAGATCAGCTTGCCGTGCACTGACCTCCTTCTGAGGAGCCAAACAGAAGAGGCCGAGCTGCAGAACTTTATAGACCAGCGTTGTGGGAATGGTTTCCTTAGAGAGAAAAAAAAAACATTCCTTATTTCCTCCCTACCAAGTGGAGCCATAAACTGACATGAGTTGTATTCGGAGCTGCCACTAACATATTGCTACCTCTAATTATTTTATATTTTACCACTTATTGTATATTATGTATTGGATTGTTTAGTTGATGTATTATGGAGCCTATGTTTGTTACAAATGTTCTTTAGAATGCTAATAAGTAATAGAAACATTGTTTACGTGTTAAGCAAGTGATTTTTTACTTTTCAGCCTGTTACCTGTTTATAAATAAAGTTTCTTATGGGTTGAACATATGTTGCCATTTGTTGCAGTATATTTAATATTATTATATATTGGATTATTTTTGATTTTACATCTCCCCTTAGACTGTCTACAATGTATAATATTTTGTATATACCTAGTAACACCTGAGGGTATATGGTGGTGGAGGACAGGATAGTACAGTTTGCAGCAATCTTTGACCTGCAAATAGTATGATTTCTAGGTGGAAGGGCGGCCCCCAAGCAGCAGCTGATGGGGGGCAGACGGCATCATCCCTTTGCATGTGGGAAATGCAATCACAATACTGCCAGAGGCCTCCCTGATCACTAAAGGGGGGGTTATCCAGAATAAAGCTAATGATTTACCACACAAGAATGTCAGAGGGTATTACCAGTGTTTTAATAGCAGATAAACAGGTCAACACTTTGGAAACTTCTCATGGAAACCAAAAATCAAGGTTGCATGATCTATTATCTTTTAACCCCGTCACCAACGCAGCCAAATTTGACCTTCCTGACAGAGCACAATTTTGAAATCTGACATGTGTCACTTTATGTGGGAATAACTTTTTGATACTTTTACCTATTCAAGTGATTCAGAGACTGTTTTCTCGTGACACATTGGGGCAGATTTATCAAGGCAGTTGCGCCAGAATTCTGTCTCAATTTGCGCCAAAAAACAGCTTTTCGCCACATTTACTATGTGTTTTAGAAAGTTTCTGCACCTCGTCAGTCAAAGGGGCGTGGCATTGTAAACAGGGATGTGGTTTCGTGGAAAGGGGGGCGTGGCTTACATGCAACAACAAAAAATGCGCCAGAATCTGCGACCAAATTCTGGCGTAAAAGTAAGCCAACTTATAGGTGGTACAAACTTAGACCAGACAGTTCTAACCTGCGGCAGATTTATCAACACTATGATACATGTGGCGCATTGTAAGACTGTCTAGTCTAACTATACACTGTCTAAGAGTTAGACACTATTGATAAATCTGCCCCATTGTGCTTTAGGTTAGTAAGAAATTTTGGTCCAAACAATCCTTATTTATTTGTGAAAAAGATGAAAAATTTCAAATTTCAAAAACGTCTGTGTGTAAGACAGAAAGTTATTCCACACAAAATAGTTTATAACTAACATCTACCATATGTCCACTGTAGGTTGGCATCATTTTTTAAATGTCTTTTTATTTCTTACGTCATTATTGGGCTTAGACATTTGGTAGTAATATTTCCATCTTTAAGAAAATTTGCACCATAGATTTTTTTAGGGATCAGTCCAGTTCTGACGTGGCTTTGAGGGGTCTGTATGTTAAACAACCCAATAAAATACTCCATTTAAGAAACTACACTCTGTAAAGTGTTCAAAATAACATTTATGTAGTTTTTTAACCTTCTAGGTGTTTAACAGAAATTAAACCAAAGTGAAGGTGAAATTTTACTTTTTTTTGCAGATTTTCAATTTTCATCCATTATTCAAAAAAGTTGCATATATTCCAGAAAAAAAAGTACATTTCAACTTGCAAAAAAATACTCCCCACTCCATAGGTGAGTCTGGCTCAGGCACCACCTTTACCTTGGTCTGTTCTTCTGCAGGTCATACATACAGGGCAGTATAGAGCCAATACCACAAGTCTGGCTCAGGCACCACCTTTCCTTGGTCTGTTCTTCTGCAGGTCATACATACAGGGCAGTGTAGAGCCAAAACCACAAATCTGGCTCAAGGCACCACCTTTACCCTGGCTGGCTGCCCAGGTCATACATACAGGGCAGTGTAGAGCCAATCCACAATCTGGCTAAAGGCACCACCTTTACCCTGGTTTGATCTTCTGCAGGTCATAAATACAGGCGCAGTGTAGAGCCAATCCCACAAGTCTGGCTCAGGCACCACCTTTACACTGGTCTGGCTGTTCTTCTGCAGGTCATACATACAGGCGCAGTGTAGAGCCAATCCCACAAGTCTGGCTCAGGCACCACCTTTACCGTAGTCTGGCTGTTCTTCTGCAGGTCATACATACAGGGCAGTGTAGAGCCAATACCACAAGTCTGGCTCAGGCACCACCTTTACCCTGGTCTGTCTGTTCTTCTGCAGGTCATACATACAGGGCTGTGTAGAGGCAATACCACAAGTCTGGCTCAGGCACCACCTTTACCCTGGTCTGGCTGTTCTTCTGCAGGTCATACATACAGGGCAGTGTAGAGCCAATACCACAAGTCTGGCTCAGGCACCACCTTTACCCTGGTCTCTTCTTCTGCAGGTCATACATACAGGGCAGTGTAGAGCCAATACCACAAGTCTGGCTCAGGCACCACCTTTACCCTGGTCTGTTCTTCTGCAGGTCATACATACAGGGCAGTATAGAGCCAATACCACAAGTCTGGCTCAGGCACCACCTTTACCCTAGATGGCTGTTCTTCTGCAGCTCATACATACAGGGTAATGTAGAGCCAATACCACAAGTCTGGCTCAGGCACCACCTTTACCCTGGTCTGTTCTTCTGCAGGTCATACATACAGGGCAGTGTAGAGTGTACAGCTGTTCATACATCTATAGAACTGGTCTACTACAGCTTTTTGTCGCCAGAATTCAGGTGCAGCCCGTTCATACATGTCGCCCTAAATGTTTAGTATTGTTAGATTCATTTCAACCTGCAGAATACAGAGAACACATTAATTGTATTGAAGATTGAACACCGTAAAAACAAAATCCCCACAGACATGGCGCAAGTACTTTTTTTCACATTTTGCACCACTTGGAATTTTTTTGTGGTTTCCCAATATAGTCTACGGGACGGTGAATTAGAAAGTACATCTTGTCCCACAAAATAATATCCTTCAAATGTCTATGTAGATGAAGTAATAAAAAGTTATGGCTCTGGGAAGGCGGGAAGGGAAAAACAAATGTGACAAAAAAAAAATAGGCCTCGGGGTTAAAGGGGTTGTCTCACTACAGGGATCACTGCTTTTTAAAGATCTTGCAAAAACAAGTCACTCTGCCATATGTTTCCATTACCAGTGTCCTACTTACTCCTAGATATCCCCTCTTGTATGGGCTGCATCAGCTCCTCAGGTCGCTATAGCTACAGACCTGTTCAATCTCTCATGATAGGCTGCCAGCACTGGTTGCTATAGCTACAGACCTGGCTTCTATTGCAGCCCAGTAGAAGCCAGTAAACACGCCCCTGAATTCAAAATGAAACCAAAAAGACAAGACTGCAATGAGATGATTCAATGTAGTGAGACAACCCCTTTAAGGAATTCATCTTTCCTGGATACCATCAGTAGGCAGGTCTTGCTACATCTCTCATCTCCAATAACTAAGTTTGAGTTTAACTCCTTACCGCCGCAGCCAGTTTTGAGCCCCAATTCTCAAATCTAAAAGTAAAAATTGATCAGAACACCCACAAAAATTTTATTTAAAAAATGATGTAGCGTGCTACAAACAACAACAAAAACGAAAGCTTAAAAAAGTTAAATTTTTTACAAGGAATCCTGTAAATAAAAAAGCAGCCCAATATCTGTTACGCAATTTCATCCAAGTTTGGCCATACCCTATATGTGGGCATAAACTGCTGTGTGGGCGCATGGCAGGGCGTACAAGGGAGGGAGCGCTATTTCGCTTTTGAAAGGCAGATTTTGGTGGGTGTCATGTTGCATTTGCAAAGCCCCCAAAGTACCAGAACAGGTGAAACCTTCCAGAAGTCGCCCCATTTTGGATGCAACATTCCCCATGGATCTCATCTAGAGGTGAATTGTGCATTTTAGGCCCAGATGTTTTCCATATTTTGTTAGCATTGAGCCACATAAATGAAAAAAAAAAAAAAAAAAACACATTTCCACCATTGATTTTCGGGTTTCATTTTTACAGCGTTCGCAGTGCGGTATAAAATGAGAAATAACTTTGCGGGTCGGAAAAATTACAACAATATCGATTTTATATAGTTTTTTTTATGTTTTACTACTTGAACACTATAGAAATACATTTGTAAAAAAAAATGCATTTTTATGTCTGACAGCCATAACTTTATAACTGTATACAGAGCTATGTAAGGGCTTGTTTTTTGTGGGATGAGTTGACGGTTTCATTGGTACCACTGTGGAGCTCATATGACGCTTTGATCGCTTTTTATTACTGTTTTTTCGGAGACGCCATACAAGGGTTAAGAATCAAAAAGTTATATGCAGCTTGCTATATTTCTCCCTGAGCAGAGTAGGGTCACTCAGCCATGAACACAGATAAGAAGTGAATGAGAAGATATCGAAAGGCCCAGCCAGGCAGCTTGATGGAGGATGAGACACAGTGCAGCACACTGTGGCCACAATCATGAAGCATCTTACCAGTGTCAGGGCTTGTCCCCACAGCTCAGGGTTTCAGCCAGATTTACAGACGATTTTCGGTTTTGAAAGCCGTTTGTAAACCGGGTGTCAATGGAAAAATCCGTGCAACAGTCCCCACTGCAAGGATTTTCTGCCGGACGGTTTTGTAGACCGCCTGCGGTCCGAAAAACGTAGAACATGTTCATTCGTCATTTCGGGGGGAATATGAACAAGTCTATGTGAAGGGGGAAAAATGTGAAAGGACAGCACTTCATAAGAAACTGGTGTTTATTCCCGCAACGTTTCAGCTCTAAGCAGAGCCTTTCTCAAGCTTGAGAAAGGCTCTGTTTAGAGCTGAAACGTTGCGGGAATAAACACCGGTTTCTTATGAAGTGCTGTCCTTTCACTTTTTTGGATTCTTTCGGACGTCGTTCAGTCTGTGGGACGCGCACTATTATTCTACATATACCCAGTGCTGTTTCTATTTTCTATTTTTTTATGTGAAGGGGGAGGGCTTGAGTCCACAATCCGTGGAGAAAAGCCGCCCCCTGCGTGCCATAAACAGACCAAATACCGGTATTTGGTCTGTGCCTTGTAGATGGCCCCTAAGGGTATGTGTGCATGGCATTGTTTTACCTCGGATTTTGACGGGGAATCAGATTTTCAAAAAAGTCTAAATCTGACTGTAAAACCATCCCCACACACCTCAATAGAAAATCCGAGTTGTTGTCTACTTGGTTCAGATTTTCTAAAATGGATTTCAAAGCCGCAGCTTTGTTGAAAAGAACTTAGAACATTTTCAATAATCCACCATATTTCACTAGGAAAATGACGGATTATTGTACTATTTAGTTGAATGGGATGGACGATTCCGAAAACCATTAAAATAAAACATTCAAAAAGAAAACCAAAAACGGGCAAAAATACTTTTCACATACTGGTGAAATTCTAAGTATTTGTACTTTGCCATATGCACCCTCCCTAACCATCCATGACTGAATTAGCATACAGTAGGTGCAGGTCTGGTCAGATGGCCCACTGTGTCACAGCCAGGCATGGCCTGGCAATCTGTCATACCAGGCAGATTCCCAGTGGGCCTCTGTAATAATCGGGCAGAGCGTTCCTGTATCTCTCCACCTGATCACAGAGAGGACTGTGTAACCGTACAGTTTCTGCTGTATAGTGCTCTCTTCAGTTCTGTATTTGTCAGGCAACAGAAGAGGAACAAATTGACCCACTCCCTCCTACCATATATTCTGCATCTTTGGGCAGAGAAGGAGCAGCGTCAGGTCACAGTGGCAGTGTAGTGTGAGAGCAGCCCTAATTTGTAGAGCACTGGTCATCAGGGGTGTTGTCGTATTTTTAAATCCATGACCCCTTGCGGTGTGGTATCCAAATTATACAGAAAGGTACATATGCATTGGTTGACAAAAATTGACAACTGATATGAAGTATCACAAGGCCTTATGGGAAACGAGTGGAGATGCTCAAGCACCCTCTATTGGATGGAACAAATCCTCAATATTCTTTTGACCCACTGATTCTTGAGAAAGTAAAAGGGATATTAGCCAAGCCAGTATCACTCATCTGCAGACAGTTGTTTCAGGGTTTTGCCCCTCATCAGTGCAGAGCAGAGCATGGTGGCTGGGTAGGAGGCAATGATTGGCTCAAAAAAGGGAAACATCTCTCCTTAGGGACAGCACTGTATGGTGTGTAGAGTTTTGAATTGCCTTTTTGCCCTCTACTAAGCATCTGCATATCACAAGGCATTATGGGAAAGGAGCTGAGAAGCTCAAGCGCCCTCTATTGGATGTAACAAATCCTCAATTTGCTTTTGACCCACTGAGTCTTGAGAAAGCAAAGGGAATATTAGCCAAGCCAGTATCTCTCATCCGCTTACAACGCTGTTTTGCGTTTTTTTGCCCCTCATCAGTGAAGAGCTGACATGAAGTATGATATCAAAAGCAATTTCCATCCTTATTGTTGGTGTTTACAAGTTTTATACCATTTGAGCGTGGTAATATCAAAATATTCAATACATCATACATTGTCGATTAACATACATCTATATAACTTGTGGTTAGCAATAACTTTTGCCCTCCATTAGCTCGCTATGCACTATGCCGTTTTGTCTAGTCTTGAAGAGAGCGGTTTCTAAGCAATATTCAAAAATTACTCTTTACCGGCAGCTGCAGATTAGAGGAAGTAAATGTGTCAATGGCAAAAGAGGAAGTGGAACGGTCACCACCATCCTGCTCTAGAAATTAGGAACATTTAATCTTATAGAAAATCACTTAACTCAATAATTCCCTAACAGGGGCTGCTCCAACCATCAGATAGCTGCACACAGTTCACCACACTTTGTGTTTTGGGCTGTGCAGGCAGCTCTCTCCCCCCTGATAAAACTTCCCCTCTGCTCAGTGCTGCCCCCTTATGAGAAGAGAAGAAGACCTTTTGCTGGATCACACAGTGGCCTCCTGCCTCTTCTATCAATAGTGTGAGGAGGAAGCTGCCGACTGCACCGGACTACAGCAAGGAGACAGGTAAGGTGGGGACAAGGGTGCTGGGGTGTCCCGTGTGTGTGCATGCGAGTAGTGTATATATTAGTGTAGTGTGTTTATATATTCTATGTATCAGCATTTTTATATGTGTGTGTATGTAAGTAAATTTGAATTGTGATGCATGTGTCTAGTGTGTGTATATGTGAAGTAATGCACTAAAGTCAGTACACCACTCACATGTAAATATTGTATTCTATCTTTGCATGGGACAACACTGAAGATAGGACACTTTGATACAATGTAAAGTAGTCAGTGCACGGCTTGTATAACAGGGGGAATGTTATGCCCACAAAATAACTCAACACAGCCATCAATGTCTAAACCACTGAGGACAAAAGTGAGTACACCCCTAAGTGACAACAAAAGTGAGAACACCCCAAAGAAACAACAAAAGTGATTACACACCTAAGTGACAATGGACAAATTGTGCCCAAAGTGTCAGTATTTTGTGTGCCCGCCATTATTTCCCAGCACGGCCTTAACTCTCTTGGGCCTGGAGGTCACTAGAACATCACAGGTTGCAGCCACTAGAATCCTCTTCCCTCGTCCATGATGGCATCACGGAGCTGATGGATGTTAGAGACCTTGCACTCCTCCACCTTCTGTTTGAGGAGGCCCCACAGATGCTCCTTAGGGTTTAGGTCTGGAGACATGCTTGGTCAGTGCAGGAACTTTGAACCTCATTTTCTTTAGCAAGGCAGTGGTCATCTTGGAGGTGTTTGAGGTCGTTTTCCTGTTGGAATGCTGCCCTGTGGCCCAAAAGGGAGGGGGCAGGGGTGTATTTATAGGTCGTGCTGCCCTAGGCACTAAACCTGAATACGCCCCCATTAACAATTTGCATTACCACGCCCCTTTCACAATATGCCACACCCCTTTACAAAAGCCATGCCCACTATAACCATGTAACGGCTCTAGAAGAAAGCTAATTGAAGGGTTTGCTGTTACCCAGCTTTCCTAGATGTTGGATAGCCTATTCAGCATCCAGGAGAGCTGGGAAATACCGCCAAACTGTGCCGGAACCTAAACCATTACATTACAACCAATATTTCCATCATACAATGATCATATAATGGTAGACACCAGTGTACACAGGCTCTACAGACTGTATATTACCTCCATACAGTGACCATATAGTGGTAGACACCAGTGTACACAGGCTCTGAAAGCTGTATATTACCTCCATACAGTGACCATATAGTGGTAGACACTAGTAGTACACTGGCTCTGCAGACTGTATATTACCACCATACAGTGACCATATAGTGGTAGATACCAGTTTACACACGTTCTGCAGACCTTTAATTGATTACGATGCAGTAACATCTAGGGACTCACCAGAGACGTCTCCTGTGACTGGAATTATTCTCTTTCCCTTTCTTCTCCATCCTGTCCAGACCGCCATTGTGACTTCTTCTGGCCATAATTCGTCTCTGTAGAATTTAGCACACAAACATCTTAGAATGCAAATTTTTCCAGCCCTTTTCCAGCACCTGTGCTCACCTCTACACAAACTCTACATGGCGTGATAAGTGGGGAGGTTATGGGTTGATAGGTTTAAGTAGTATAAAACAGTATTTTGGACAGCACAGTAGTCCTTACTAAATCTTCATTAGGACCCCTTAAAAAATGCAACAGACGACCAAATGGAAGCAGTCCCACTTCCTCCTCTAGCACTCCAGAAAACGATACCAGAGGTGTCAGCATGGTTTATTTACAATCCCAGTACATACAGCAGCATAACAGCAATGTTTCGACTCACATCTTGAGTCTTTATCAAGCTAAGTATATGTGCACATATCTCTTACATATATGCATAAAAGGTGGTTCTAAAACATACAATAAACCAATCACAAGCTCATTACCTAATGACTATATAAAATACAGCTGTATAAAAGTGATGCATACCAATCACCTACATCAACTGCTTAATAGACAGATGAACTAACCAATAAAATGTTCAAACGATATGCAGAAACGATCAGGGACTTCACAGACGAGCGGGATACTCTGCTGGGCGTCTCTCAATAACCAATGCGCCTACCTGGTGAGTAAGGGAATGGCCGCTCACAATGTCGTTTCAACGAGCTACTGCGCATGTCCGTTGCCAGCACTTGCTGTATCACGGATAACATCGAACTCCTCTAATTGAAACATACATACAATAGTAATACTGAGCGATCTCACCTCATTGCTAGTATATAAAACTAAAACCTAAACCTGTGAACTAACTCCTAATGAAACCTAAATCTGTGTATATAATTCTATCTAATAAATCTAGTAAGTGACATATCGCTAATCCCTTAATACCTAAAAAAGGTATTCTTTTTTCTTTCTTTTTTCTTTTTTTTTTACCTTCTTTTTAGGTATATAAATAAAGACACCCATGCTGACACCTCTGGTATCGTTTTCTGGAGGTTTAGGTAGTAGGGAGTGATAGGTGGAGGTGAGGAGGTTATGGGGTGATAGGTGGAGGTGAGGGGGCTATTGAGTAATCCGTGGAGGTGGTAGGGAGTGATAGGTGGAGGTGAGGAGGTTATGGGGTGATAGGTGGAGGTGAGGAGGTTATGGGGTGATAGGTGGAGGTGAGGAGGTTATGCGGTGATAGGTGGAGGTGAGGAGGTTATGGGGTGATAGGTGGAGGTGAGGGGGCTATTGAGTAATCCGTGGAGGTGGTAGGGAGTGATAGGTGGAGACGAGGAGGTTATGGGGTGATAGGTGGAGGTGAGGAAGTTATGGGGTGATAGGTGGAGGTGAAGGGGTTATGTGGTGATAGGTGGAGGTGAATTGTTAATGGGTGATAGGTGGAGGTAAGTTGTTATGGGGTGATAGGTGGAGGTGAGTTGTTATGGGGTGATAGGTGGAGGTGGGGGATTATGGGTGATAGGTGGAGGTGGGAGGATTATGGGTGATAGGTGGAGGTGAGGGGCTTGGGGTTACATTGGAGGTGGTAGGGAGTGATAGGTGAAGTGAGGATGGCCATCCCCTTGAGTATTGGGCTGTGGCTTTGATCAGTACCCTTCAGAATCATATTGTGCATCTTAAACTCTGTCCCCTGCAGCCCCAGAAAATCAGCCGTGGGCATGTTCTTCAGGGGGTGCAGGAGGTGGAGTTTAGTACTGTCATTTTTTTTGTAGTGTTATTATATTCATACAGTTTTCACTTTGGCCTATGTTGGATTCACTGCACTACTTCCTACTAGCATTTGATCCATTTCATTAATAAAATGGTCAAAGAGGGCTGTTGACAAGAGTGTTTATTTAAATAAAAGGTTTTTTGTCTATTTTGTATCTGTTCTTTTTCCCATTTAATTCCATTGTTAGTAATGGAGGCATCTGACAAGCACCTTTCCATTACTAGCGCTCGGGCTTGGTGTCAGCCAGCAGTAGTTTTTGTCACGCCAAGGCCGACACTAACTCCGTGTCACTACTAACCCAATACCCAACACAACAGGGGTACCAGGAAGAGCTGGGTAACCATCAGAAGTGGAAACTCTAATGTGAGGGTCTGCCTCTGGGGCGGCTGCAGGCTGGTACTTTTAGGGTATGTTCACACGGCATGTTGCCTCCGTATGAACATCCGCTTAATTGATGTGTCTCTGGGTCCATCAGAACGGACCTAGAGACACATCTAACAATGAGCAGTGAGTTTATCACTGTCAGCAATGACAGACACGCAGCGGCGTTCACATGAGAGATCTCCGCTGCGTGTTTGCCCTGCGCCTGTCTGGTCCACTTTTCGGATGTGATCAAAGAATTGCATTTTATTTCTTTGATCGCATCCGCAAGACGGACCCAACAGGCGCAAAACAAACACGCAGCGGAGATCTCTCATGTGAACGCCGCTGCGTGTCTGTCATTGCTGACAGTGATAAAGTCACTGCTAATTGTTAGATGCGTATCCAGGTCCGTTCTGATGGACCCAGAGAGGCATCAGAAAAGCGTATGTTCATACGGAGGCAAGACGCTGTATGAACATAAGTTTAGAATGGGAAGGGACCAGTATTCATGTACATTCCCATTCTGATAGTATGAGGCTGCCGCGGTCGGGTTTACCGTGACTGGTCATAGAAATAGGGAGAGACCCCACCTTGTTTATTTTTTTCAAAAATCATTCATTTATTGAGAATCCTACAGTGGGCACCTCCTGAAATCATTACAGTGGATGCCCAGGTGCAGATTCTCACTAAATAAATAAAGTTTCAGAAAAAAAAACGACATGGGGTCCACCCCAATTTCCATAACCAGACAAGGTAAAACCGACAGCGGCAGCCTGATACTATCAGAATGGGAAGAACTATCGTTACTGGTCCCTTCCCATTCTAAAAATACCAGCCTGCAGCTGCTCCAGAAGTGGACCCTCATATTAGAGGGTCCGACTCTGACGGTTACTGGCTCTTCCCAGTACCCCAGGTGCGGTGGGTACTGGGGTAATAGTCACCGGGGTTAGTGTCAGCCTTGGGCAACAAGAAACACCACTGGCTGACACCAAGCCCAAGCGATAGTAATGGAGAGGCGTCTTCCAGATACCGCCACTACTATCACTGGAAGAAAATGAAAAAAACACACAGAAACAGACAAAAACACTTTATTTAAACACTCCCCAACACGAGCCCTCATTAACCATTTTATTAAAGATATATGTGCAACGCTGTCCGATGTAGTCCACCGAATCCGACGTAGTCCAAATGGGAATCTGTAAAAAAAAAAAACAACAATATCCCTACAAATGGGACATCATCCAGCTTTCCTGGACGCCTGCTGTGAACCATATCACCCAGCTTTCTGGGATGAAGAATAGCCTATTCAATGCACGAGAAAGCTGGGTGACATCCTCACAGCAGGCACCCAGTAAAGCTGGGTTCCCGCTGTGGAGGATGAGTGTCACCAGCTTTCTGGGATGCTAAATAGCCTATTCCGTGCCTTGGAAAGCTGGGTGACATCCAAACAGCAGGCATCCAGGAAAGCTGAGTGGCACCTATCCCCCACTGCAGGCACTTAGCTTTCCTGGATGCCTGGTGTCGAGGGATGTCACCCAGCTTTCCCACATACTGGATAGATTTTTCAGCAGCTGGGAAAGCTGGGTGACATGGTTCACAGCAGGCATCCAGAAAAGATGGGTGCCTGCTGTGGGGGATGGGTGCCACTCAGCTTTCCTGGAAGCTGGATAGCCCATCCAGCATGTGGGAAGGCTGGGTAGCCCTTGGGGAAGGGAGGGAAATAGTGTGGGGAGGTCAGGGAGGTAAGGAGGGGTGTGTGGGAAAGGGGTCAGTCTCCCCCTGCCCTCCCCCCACTGTCCCTAACACCCCCCCAGTGTCCCCCCTGCCCTCCCCCCACTGTCCCTAACACCCCCCAGTGTCCCCCCTGCCCTCCCCCCACTGTCCCTAACACCCCCCAGTGTCCCCCCTGCCCTCCCCCCACTGTCCCTAACACCCCCCAGTGTCCCCCCTGCCCTCCCCCCACTGTCCCTAACAACCCCCCCCAGCGTCCCCCATGCCCTCCCCGCACTGTCCCCAACACTCCCCAGCGTCCCCCATGCCCGCCCCCCCCTGTCCCCAACACCCCTCCAGCGTCCCCCCTGCCCTCCCCCCCCTGTCCCCAACACCCCTCCAGCGTCCCCCATGCCCTCCCCCCACTGTCCCCAACACCCCCCAGCGTCCCCCCTGCCCTCCCCCCACTGTCCCCAACACCCCCCAGCGTCCCCCCCTGCCCTCCCCCCACTGTCCCCAACACCCACCAGCGTCCCCCCTGCCCGCCCCCACTGTCCCCAACACCCCTCCAGTGTCCCCCATGCCCTCCCTCCACTGTCCCTAACACCCCCCAGTCTCCCCCCTGCCCTCCCCCCCACTGTCCCGCACACCCCCCAGTGTCCCCCCTGCCCTCCCCCCACTGTCCCTAACACCCCCCAGTGTCCCCCTGCCCTCCCCCCCTCCGAATCACTTACCAGTCCTGAAGAGCTGGAAGCCATGGTCTTCTGCTCCTGCTCTTCAGCGAGGTCCATGTGCTGCTGAAAGGAGTGGGAGGGGCGCGCTGCTCCTCTGTCTCTTCCCAGCAGCTTCTGCTCTTCAGTGGCAGGAGCGCGCTGTTAGGGAGAGGAGGAGGGGCAGCGCAGCCCCGTCCTTCCCAGCAGCGCAGCCCCGTCCTTCCCAGCAGCGCACCGCGCCACTGAAGAGACAGGCAGCATCAGCGCAACTAGCTGATTGCTGCCTGTCTGTCATTACGACGGAGCGCCGGAAGGGAGAAGCAGTATGTCCCTACCGGCGCTCCATTGTCCGCTGCCGCTCTGCAAAAGAATAATCACTGTGTCGGTGACATGCCGGACGGACGCCGCTGCCACCAATGAAAAAGCCGCAGACAAACCCCTCCCCCCCCCGCTATGACCAATGGGAGGTGGGGGGTCGAGGTGGTAAAAAAAAAATTATTATTATTTTTTTTTTAAAATGAAAGTCCTGCTGCCGTGCCGTGCTGTGTAAAAAATAATAAGTTGGAGACATGTTCATGTTCCGCCCAAAAACCAGGCGGAAGAATGAACATGTTTAACCTTTCTCGGACCACCGGTGGTCTAAAAAACCGTCAGGAGGAAAATCTGTGCAGTGGGGACGGCTGCACGGATTTTTCATTAAGGTCCGTGCTAAAGTTTGACAGCCTGAAAAACCTGACCGTGAGGACGTGCCCTAACACTAAGAACGTTATCTATATGTTTAAATGTCCGTGTGGTAAGCTCTATATTGATCAAACATCTAGAGCCATACGTATTAGACTTAATGAACATAAATCGCAAATCAGACTTTTTAAAACCAAAATGGATCAAACATGTCAAGAAAAGGCTAATGTAAAAATCAGTCAGGAGAAAAATAAAAAGAAATTGGGTGAATCTATTGTGGCCAGGCACTTTCACGAAAGTAAACACAATGTATGTGAATTAAGGCGGTGCATCCTTGAGACTGATTGCTACAGCTTGAAGTCTTCTGGCTTTTTAAAATGGAAGCAATGGCACCGAAAGGGTTAAACAAGGAATGTATTTGCATAAGAATAGAACACTGGAGCTAGGTACCTACCTGTTCCCTTGTGAGAGAATCAGTCCTATTGGAGCTGCCCATGCACAGCAGAGTGTATATTAATTAAGAGCATAGGATTTTGTTAATTGGTTATGTCCAGATAATTTATTCAAGTCAATGTTTTGGAGCGTCCCTTACAAAGCCCTGATCTCAATCCTACTGAAAATATATGGGCAAAGCTGAAAAGGCCGGTGCAAGCAAGGTGACCTCCAAACATGGCTCAGTTACACCAGTTCTGTCAGGAGGAATGGGCCAAAATTCCCACCAACTGTTGTCAGAAGGTTGTGGACGGATCCAAAACGTTGGACCCAAGTCCTACAGTTTAACCCCTTAAGCTGAACGCCTGAGAAGTAGTTAATGACCAGAATGTTTTTTTAGTTTTTTGCCTCCTTGCGTTTCAACAGTTGTAACTTTTTTATTTTTTCAATGACGCAGTTGGATGAGGCCTCGTTTTATTCGAGACAAGTTGTACTTTCTGAGGGAATAGTTTAAGTTCACTTATAAATAATGGCAGAATTTTGTTTTTTTAATTTCAAATTTCACACTTAATAACTTGTTAGATTAATTAATTAATACAGGTTATTACGGTCGTGTGGATACCTTATACAGGTATGTGTAGATTTTTTTGTGTGGGTAATTTATGCACAATTATTTTTTATTAAATATTTATTTTTATTTTATTTTTATTTTTTATTTTTTCTGCAGCCACTCTAGGTCCCCAGAGCTGACTGTGCAGTCGTTCCCTGGGCTCTGTTGGGTCACCGGTGTCCCGATCACCCGACAGAGCAGGGGAACCCTTTGATTGCGCTGCGGTAACGCACTGCCGCAAGCAAAGGGTTAAAGCATCGGGTTGCGGAGGTTTCCTCCGCTACCCGGCGCTTGAAGGGGATGCTCTGGGATCAGGGCTGTGTAGCACAGCCCCGATCCCAGTGCAGTTGCGGCACCGGGCGCCGCAAACTCCGATGTCTGCAACGACGTCTAGAGTCGGCGGGCGGTCGTTAAGGGCAAAGCTACCAAATACTAATGAAATGGATGGAAACTTCTGACTTTGCAGAAAGCAATAAAAATGCCTTAAAAATTCTCCCTCATTATTCTGACATTTGGCAAATATAAATAATTTTGGTTCCTAATTGACCTAAAACGGGGAAGGTTTATTCTGATTTCATGTCAGATAGTGAGAAAAACCTGCAGATGGGGCTTTATATAGAGGGGATGGAAACTGCTTGTTTCAAATGAATGTCTCAAAAGAGGGGGAACCATAGAACGTTTCCAGTATCACATCAAGGAACGTAAGCACAAGCAGTTCCTGAGAGATCTGGCAGATTTCCCAGAGAATAAAGTGATGTTTTTTTCTGAAAATAAAACTGTAAGGCCTCGTTCACACGGCTTATTTCGCCGCGTATTTGCCGACGGATTGACGATCGTCAATCCGTCGGCAAATCAGTCAGAAATAAGTAACAGCCTACTTTCTATTGATTTCAATAAAAATCGGCTCGTCGTTTACACGACGCGTATTTCCGTGCCGGATTGCCGCCGCGGATTGACGACGGCGATCCCCGGACGGAAAAACAATGTGCAATGTCAATTATTTACAGACGGATTTTACCACCTTCAATGATTGGAGATGGTGAATCCGTCGGGAAATCAGTTACAAAATACGTGCCACACTTAGTGACGCTTATTTTGCAACTGATTTTCAACTGATTTCAGAACGTATTTACGATCGGCAATCCGATGTAAATACGTTCTGAAATAAGCCGTGTGAACATAAACCTTAGAAGAGAAATAACCCTATTCTCTACAGAAACTGAGGTCTCTGATTCAGACAGGGGAATCTTCCTCTATAGCAACTGTTATCAATGTAGAAGTAGTTTCAAAATTTCCCGGGTTCCGTGGTGGACGTTCCTCAGGAAAGAAGCAGATAAAAAGCGTGATGTGTGTAAACTATGTAACATCAGGGATAGGTAACAGTATTGGATAAGGCTCACCTTATTCAGCTGTATAATTTATGGTACAGCTCATGTTATCGTATTACAGATGAAACCCCGCAGAAGATGCACCAGCTGGCCGAGCATCCTCCGGTCTCGTGGTCACTCCGGACTCCGGTTTAGCCAAATGCAAATAAATGCAACTGGACTTAAGGAGTTCCTATAGCGCTTCACAGGTTGCAAATAAATGAAGAAAAAACCCAACTAATAATGTTAAGTTGGTTTATTAAAACAAAAAAACAGTAAATTGTTATGCGTTTCACAGGAGTCCTATCCTGCTTCATCAATGTAGAAGTAGGGGTGGGTGTGGGAAAAACAGAGGTTCATGACAGCAAGATGACACTGCTACAACTTCTAGAACTTCTACACTTCTAGAACAGTGACACCCCTACCAACTGCCCCAAAATTGCACAAAGTATGGATGGCAGCATCATAAAAAGTGAAAGCAGAACACCTTTTATTCCGTAGTGAGTACCATATACATTTGCAATGTTTCAGCCCATCAATGTGTGGCCTTTCTTGCTGTGGGATCACAACATGGTAGGATAACTAAGTATAACAGAGTCCCCAAATAAAATTGTAAAAATTTCTTCTCATACTCTGACAGATATTGAACAGAGAATCTTAAAAAGCCTATATATTGTCTCTGTGACAACATTTTAAATTTAAGATTCAATTGGACTAAACACATCTACCGTGTTGTGTGCAAATTAAGGTAGTGAAAATACCATTGCACGAAGACTAGGCGGGAATGTCTTGAATCGAGCATAGAGGAAAAATTCTTGAAGATGTGCGGCTCCTTTTCGGTATTGGGACTGATAATGTTAATGTTGGTTTAGGACCTTTCACTTTATTAAGAGCCTTACCTTGGGCGCATCTTATGCGTTCTCTGCCATAATAGGGGATACGGAGCCTTACCTGGGGCGCATCCCATGTATGAAGGGGGGCGCATTGTATGCGTCCTCAGCTATAGTGGAGGACACGGAGACTAGCCTGGGCGCATTCTATGAGTGGAGAAGAAAAGTGTTTCGGAAAGTTATGAGTAAAGATCATATGTTCTTTGATTTAGCAGGATTTATTTGAGCCAGGGAACACTTTACAGTCCAATGGTACCGGATTGCTCTGAATTTGTATACTTGTCCTTGGGGTATTAACTTTACATTTGTGATCTATTGGCTGCCAGCGGGAAGTTTGAATTTGTACACCAGATGGGCACAAAGTATATTCCCCATGGTTCCTGGTATTAAAGCGGAATGTGTTGAATCTATACATTGAGTTCCCTTGGATTTTGTATTGTGACTAGTTGTAGACATTTATAATACCAGTTATCCATATGCGTGTATTATCTTTGTGATATGTATTAACATCTTAGGTACCAGTCTCTATGGTATATGAATACCCATTCTGAATTTATACTCCTTTTTAACACAACTCTTTGAACACATAAGATGGTCCGTGCAAGTGTTTTTATATTTTTCTGGTTTTGACACGTATTTATATGGTGTTGGGTTCATGCACATTTATGTTGTATGTTTGTGCATGGTAGTATCAGTGTCAAATTTGCTTTTGGGGCTTAATTTTTGTTCTCTTTATGCTATATTGGGGACCCTTTCTTCCCTTTTGAATATATTTGTTATCTCCCCCATACTATTCCCCTAATGAGATGTTGAAGGAGGCATCAAAACATGTTGGGATTTTTGAGATTTTTTTGGTGATTATATCATATAGGGTCAGTAAGTGTTAGGGAAAAGTTTGAGATGGGGACGCCCTTATTATGGCGATATCTCCGGTTGTTGAGCCTTAGGGTCAAGTAGGCCAAGCAGGGTGGCATTAGGGTACTCTTTTGGTCTTATCCCTCTCTTTCTTGGTTGTCTTGTACCTTCCTTTTTCATGTAGGTTTAGGCACTCTACTACATTTTTAGATGTCAATGTTTTCATCCTCTTCTTTTTTTATAGTTTTTATAGCTTTCCAAACTGAAATGCTTTTAGTAGATTTGGAACAGGTTTTGGAAATTGAATAAAAATCTTCAAAACAAAAAGGAAAACCCAGTCGGTCCGTGCGGGTCTACCTGAAAATGGGGTTTTAAAATTTTATCCCACTGTGATTAATCAAAACCAACTGAGGAATCTCCTCACAGCAGCCAAAACTAATGGCCTCATTCATGTGTCAGAGTTAAATTTCTGCTACCCGGGAAACCCCTGAACCCCCCATATTTTCAGACCCCAAAACTCCCAAAGGGGTTTTACAACCAGAGCCACCAACACCTTTATGGCCCTTGGGCAGAGCACTCATGGGCCCTGCCCAAAACATGCCCATCACACTAGGTCATGCCTCTAGCCATCCCCAAGCCATTATGCCACTCATGTCCGACAACCTGCAGACTACAAGATGGATTGGCAGGGCAGGGAGCCTTTGGCTCCCTTCTTCACCAGTTTTTATTTTTTGCACACCAAAAAAATGCAAACAGAAAAAAGCAAAGCCCAAACCCTGGGATCCAGGGGATGTTTTTTTGTATTCCGGGACAACATACCCCACCCGGGGCCCCCAAACTTGTGGGGCCCCCGGGAAAATGCCCATGTGCCCAATGGGGAAAAGATGGCCCTGTTTACGACCCCTCAAAGGTACTCTCTCTTTGTGCTAAAACCCCTGACATTGAAAAAGAGGACACAAAGCCTTTTTTAGGAACGGAGGGGAAATTTTTATCCATCACCACTATTCTATCAATGATGGCTGCCAAATTGACTTTTTTACTATTGACCACCTTATATTTTGTGTAGATTTTCTTAGGCAGTGTTTTTTGGAGCAGGTGGGCCGGGTTTTTTTCGCTGTGATTTTTTAACTTACACCCAAAACAGCGGGGCATCCTACTAGCCTCCGATAGCCTGCAAAGGCCGTCGTTCCCATCTGTATCTAATGTCTTGGCGACTAAAAAAGGGGGCTACAAAAATAGCGGGAGGCCTTTGCACACCATACCACATAAAAGGGCCTCGAGATGGGGAAAAATTTTTTGCAAAGCAGAAGTCCCCAATTCAGTTCTCACAATCAGCTGATTCTTGCCTTGCTCACCTTTACCTTAGCCAAGAATAATTTCGTGTTTAATAGCAGGTTCTTCCACCAGTAGGGAGACCCCTTTTGGTTCCATATGTAAACCTCTATTGGGCTGGGTAGAACACGTGGTCTTCGAGAATACCACTCCACCATTCTCTAAGAAAATAGGCTATGGGTACATTGATGATGTATTCATCCTTTGGAATGGTACAAAGGAGGATTTTAATTGCCTTGTTGTACCCTTTGAGTGAATACGTTGGCCCAAAACCACAAAATTAACCTCAAAACTCTTCCCCCTTTTTTGACATTTGATTTCTTAATCTGACAAGATCGCCATCACCATCTACTGTAAACCAACTACCATCAAGTCTCTTCTCCATTGGGAGAGCGGCCATCCCATTCCATATAAAAGGGGTTCCCACGTGGGCAATTTTGTGTCTGAGACGTAATTGCTCAACTCAATCAGAGTTCATTAAACAATCGATGGACCACCAACATAGATTCCTTTAAAATGGATATCCAGATAATATCCTTAAATCATGCTGTCACGAGTGGCACCGCAGCTCGCAGTTCGGGCTGAGGACATAGTCGTGCTCCCGCGTCTTCCCTTGCACCTGGAGCGAGTAGCGCTGCGGTCCGCATGTGGGGT
Source organism: Phyllomedusa bahiana (assembly GCA_025379985.1). Lineage (NCBI taxonomy): Eukaryota > Metazoa > Chordata > Amphibia > Anura > Hylidae > Phyllomedusa > Phyllomedusa bahiana. Next base: position 101,914 of record JAODAL010004942.1, on the reverse strand, counting down.
CGCGGGTGCCCTCGTTCCCTCGGGCGCATTCACTTACTTGGCCGCACTCCTGTCTTCCTTGCGTGCTTCAGGCCAGTCGATGCGCGCTTTTCCCCCCCTTTAGGGGTGCCGCTCTGGCTCCTTAAATTTAAAGGGCCAATGCCCGGTAAATTTTGGTTATTCCGCCGCTGACCCTATATAATGGCTCCACCCCAGTATCCCTTTCCCAACCCATATGCCCATACCTTGTGAGGAAGCCTTTTTGAAGCCAAGAACACAAAGCCCACTCACCTGAATGAATAATTGTTTTGTGGACAGCCAGCAGGTGCAGGGGTCGGCGGGGGAGGCACCACCTTGAACTAAGACAAAAGTCCGCGGTGGCGAAAAGATCCCAGCACCGTTGGAAAAATAAAATAATCTTCTTTAGTATCAAATCATTAAAATCCCGACTACAACGATCAACGGGTTTTGGGTAAACACCCTTTAAACATACTTAAAAAAAAGACCTCAATAAAAATATTTTAAAAAAATCAAAACCAATGACGTGTCCCAAAAACCCTATATTACAAAAGCAAATAACATACGTTTTTTTTAGAACAATTTTTAAAAAACACAGGCAAACATGTATGACAAAGTCTCCTTGCAGTTCCATCTGCTCATGTTCCTCGACCAGGATTATTCGCCGCCCCCTGACCTTCTGGCCTGATCCCGACTACAAGATTGTTTACCATTTCTGAATTGCGTTGCACCTCAGCTGCCTTTTTAAGCAAATCACATCAGGGTAGGACTTGGTGGGAAACCCGGTTTTACCAAGCCCGCCACAAGGCGAGATGGACTTGCCCCGGATTCTGGTGAATACCGGGACACACTTAGACTCCGCTCCCTGGTGTGGCCCGTAGCACCACTTGGATCCTCTACTCCAGTTCGTTACACATGCTTTGAAGAAGGATTGGCAAGTGATAGATCACAATTGCTTATACCTAAGTCCCAGGGCCATCTTTTCCATTGGGCACACTGGCAGTTCCCGGGGCCCCAAAATATGGGGGCCCGAGGTGGGGTAAATTAGCCCAGGGAAACAAAAAATTACCCAGGGTCCCTTGGTTGTCGTTGCTTATTTAACTTTTGTGTATTTTTTAAGATGTCAAACCTTAAAAACCAGTGGAGAAGGGAGCCAAAAGGCTCCCTGCCCTACCAACATCTTGTAGACTGCAGGCTCTTGTGTCCAGCATAAGTGGGTAATAAATGAGTTGCTTAGGGGGCTTGGAGGCATGGCCTAGTGTATGCAGTATTTGGAAAGGGGCCACTAGTGTTATGCCCAGTGGCCCATAATGCTGTTAAGACAAAGTAAAACAGGAGGAATTATCAGCGTTGTTGGCACGTATGATCAGGCAGCCGGTCATGTAATGGACAGACTGACTTAAAATTGTCATATCCTATTGATGAATCCTGATCTTAGGGACACTGTCGGGGAACGTCCTTTACTAACGTTCAGAGAAAGGAGGAGCCTGTGTGACCAGTTGAGCCATAGCCATTGCTTGCCTCCTGGCTGAATAGACTAGTTCCTGGAAACTTTCATTGTAGTGGCTGTATAGCCTCTGAGACAGGAAAAACTTTCTCAAATCACATTACCGGGGAGTCCTTTGATATTTAATATTTAATCACCTGCCATTGCACAGGAATCATGTATAGAGTAAAGTGGCCATGCGGTCTGGAATACAGTATGTGGGTAAAACCAGTCGCGAAGGCCAACATAGACTTGGAGAGCATCTGGGGGACGTATGCATTAAAAGGGACACTTCTATTGGCAGGCATTTCTGGAGCTGTCATAATGCCAGAACCCCAGACTTGAAGTTCGAGGGGCTTCATTGTATAACCCCTTCAGTCAGAAAAGGAGATTATAATGCTAGCATGCTCCGCAAGGAGGCAATCTGGACTTTTAAACTTCTCGCCGTCGTACCGGAGGGTCTGAATGAACAACTTCATGTTGGCTGTTTTATTGAGTAATCATTATATCTAAAGCTACTGTCTACCAGTCATTATCTAGCCTCCTAATACTGTCTAATCAAGCTTGTTTAAAAGAGTCTATAATTAAAGGGGTTGTCTCACTACAAGGATTACTGCTTTACATGTTAAAGATCTTGCAAAAACAAGTCACTTTGCAATGTGTGTCCATTAACAGTCTCCTACCTATTCCTAGATATCCCTTCTTGTATGGGCTGCATCAGCTCCTCAGGTCGCTATAGCTACAGACTTGTTCTCTCTCCTGACAGGCTGCCGGTGCTGGTTGCTATAGCTACAGACCTGTTCTATCTCTCCTGATAGGCTGCCAGCACTGGTTGCTATAGCTACAGACCTGTTCAATCTCTCCTGATAGGCTGCCAGCACTGGTTGCTATAGCTACAGACCTGGCTTCTACTGCAGCCTAGTGGATGCCAGTAAACACGCCCCCTGATTTCAAAGTGAAACCAAGAAAACAGGACTGAGGTGAGATGAATCAGTGTAATGAGACAGCCCCTTTAAGGATTTGGGTCCAAAACGCGTCAGCTTATCCTACTGGTTTCAAGGATTTTAAGTATTTTTGTTAACAAATCTAATATTTTATAAACTATATGATGACTCCTGAAGAAGGAAGCTGGAAAATATTTCTTCTTTGGCAATATTGAAAAGTGTATGTGACATTTATCACATCATTTATTTATCTGTGTCCACTGCTCACATGCTATACATTAGTCCACCTATCCATCTATTCATATACAATGATGAGCCTGTGTATGGGACTTTCTTTATCTATTATACCACCTGCACATGTTTGTGTATGGCATCTTAGTGCAGTGTTTGTGGAGCACGGTGCCGTGTTATTTTCGCTGTGAATTTAACTTACACTCAATCAGCAGGGATCCTATCTACACCTCCTGATAGCCTTGAATTCCAGGCTTCTCCATCCCCTGCCTGTGTCATAGGAGGCCTGTCTGTATTGTGTGCTAATATCATTGCTGACTTCTCCACACATCCTCCTGACTTCCGCATCCCATGACCTGATGAGTGGTTGCTGATGACATCACACACCAGCAACGGAATATGTGCAGCGTTCTCAGCGGGGAGAGCAGCACTATTTAAAGGGGTTATCTCACTACAGGGATTGCTGCTTTTTATGTTAAAGATCTTGCAAAAACAAGTCACTTTGCAATATGTGTCCATTAACAGTATCCTACCTATTCCTAGATATCCCCTCTTGTATGGGCTGCATCAGTTCCTCAGGTCGCTATAGCTACAGACCTGTTCAATCTCTCATGATAAGCTGCCAGCACTGGTTGCTATAGCTACAGACCTGTTCAATCTCTCCTGATAGGATGACAGCACAGGTCGCGATAGCTACATAACTTTTCTATCTCTCCTGATAGGCTGGCAGAGCTGGTCACTATAGCTACAGACCTGTTCAATCTCTCCTTATTTGCTGCAAGCACTGGTCACTATAGCTACAGACCTGTTCTATCTCTCCTGATAGGCTGCCAGCACTGGTCACTATAGCTACAGACCTGTTCTATCTCTCTCCTAATAGACTGCCCGTGCTGGTCACTATAACTACAGACCTGTTCTATCCCTCCTGATAGACTGCTAGTGCTGGTTGCTATAGCTACAGACCTGTTCTATCTCTCCTGATAGGCTGCCAGCGCTGGTCACTATAGCTACAGACCTGGCTTCTACTGCAGCCTAGTGGAAGCCAGTAAAAACACCCCTGAATTCAAAATGAAACCAAGAAAAAAGGACTGGGGTGAGATGAATCAATGTAGTCAGACAACCCCTTTAAGCTCACCATGCTATAGCTGAGTGTAGCACTAACTTTGTTAACGGACACTAAACCATACATTTAGTGGATGCAGCCAGACAAGCTGTTTCATTGCCATATGCATGTCAGCCTTTGCAGTCTGGTTTTAACTTTAACTCCTTATTTGTGTGTTGGTGACTATACTCATCCCATAGAGTCTATATTTATAGATACCATACATGCCAACCCTCCCGGATTTGGCGGGAGGCTCCCACAAATGGGGGTCCCTTCTAGCCTCTCTGGAATGATCGGTAAAACATTCCACAGCCAAAAGGCTGCAGGGGTTCTTTAAGAAAAGTCTACCAAAGTCTATAAAAGTCTAACTGGGCAGCTCACACTACCTCTTCAGGATGTGCACAGTGCCTGGGAGGATGCCACCCTGGTAGGTTACTAGCATACAGGGGCGTAGCTATAGGGGGTGCAGAGGTAGCAGTCGCTACTGGGCCCAAGAGCCTGAGGGGGCCCAGAGGACCTTCAGTCACATACGACTACACCAGTATTATCAGTGGCACGGACTAGGCAGGGGCCCTTTTATACATTTTGCATTGGGGCCCCAGAGCTTTGAGTTACGCCCCTGCTAGCATACTTACTAATCCCAGCTCCTTGTGTCTTTAGGCTCCTGCCTCTCTCCTTCCATCTGTGGCAGACTGCAGAGGACAAGGAAGAAAGGATGCAGGAGACAGGCTACAGGAATTGCCCCCTTTTCTCATGCCCCTTGTTCCTATCTCCTGCCTGTTTTCTGCCCCTTTCAAAGAAAGGCTCCAAGAGGCAGGAGTTGCCTCTTAGTCTCCACTCCTGCCCCTTGTTCATGTCTCCTACCCCCTACAGCCTGTCTCCAGCAGTCACAAGTGGCTGCAGACAGGCTGCAGAGGGTAGGAGTTGCCCATTGTCTCCTGCCCTTTGCTTCTGCCCCTTGTGGTCTGTCTCCAGTGGCCTCAGGGGGCAGAAGTTGCCCCCTTGTCTCCTGTCTCCAGTGGATGCAGAAACAAGGAGACAGGCTGCAGGGGTCAGAAGATTCTTTCTGTCTCCTGTCCCCTGCGGTCTGTCTCTGACAGTAAAATGGGGCAGAAGTTGCATCCTGTGGCCTATTTCCTGCCCCCTGTGGCCTGTCTCCGGCAGCTACAGAGGGTAGGAATTAGCCACAGGGAACAGAAGTTGCTCTCAATCTCCTGCCCCCTGCCATCTGATAGATGCCTATCCATTACAATCTCTCAGGCTTTTTTGTCACCCTAAGGCTGTCAATAACCCCCTGTCACTATTACTCCAGTATCCAATGCCCTAGGGTTACTGGAAAGAGCCAGGCAACCGTCAAAAGTGTACTCTCTAATGTGACAATCCGCTTTTGGGGTAGCTGCAAGTTGGTATTTTTAGAGTGGGAAGGGGCCAGTATCCATGGATCTTCCCATTCTGATATTATCATTCAGCAGTTGTCAGTTTTACTTTGGCTGGTTATGAAAAATGAGAGGGACCCCACATTAAGATGGTGACTTAGCTCTTCCCACTAAGCCTGGTATGTTGGGTACTGGGGGTTAGTGTCAGTTTTGGGGTGAAAAAAAAACACCACTAACTGACACTGAACAATAGAAATAAAGAGGTGTCGGTCAGATCCTCCATTATGAACAATGGAAATAAATGGAGGAAAAAACGGACACAAAACACACACAAAATGTTTTCTAAATACACAGCACCACCACATCCCCCGCCTGACAATATCCCTTTTTCACCATTGTTTTAAAGAACTCAATCCAACTCTGGTCTGACATAATCCAATGAGACAAAGGGAAACCTGTATAAAAACATAAAAAAATATGATATATGCTAAACTCCATCTCCTGCCTGCAGCTGATCTTCTGGGGGTTTAGGGTATGGAGTTCAAGCTGCACAATATGATTCTAGGGAGTTCAGACCACAGCCTCAGCACGATCTACAATGGTCCTCTGCTCCCCCAAGGAGATTGTAAACTGTGCTCTGTACTCCCCCCTCTATTATGCCTTTTACTACAAACACAAAATAAAACCCCCACCTATCACCCCACAGCCCCTCACCTCCACCTATCACCCCACAGCCCCCTCACCTCCACCTATCACCCCACAGCCCCCTCACCTCCACCTATCACCCCACAGCCCCCTCACCTCTATCTATCACCCCACAGCCCCCTCACCTCCACCTATCACCTCATAATCTCTCCATCTGTTACCCCATATCTTGGCTTTCTTCCAGAGCTGTTACACAGTTGGGTGTAGTGGGTGTGACATTTTGTGAAGGGGTGTGGTTTGATATAAAGAGGGTGTGGTCTATACAAATTTCCTGGGAGGTGTGTAGCTTCAAATTACCCTGATGGCCACTTTCAAAAGTTGTCAAATATGATAGATACCTCTTTTTTCTACTTTGGATACATATATCCTTTACTATATACCATCTACCTACAAATTAAATTCCCTAATGAAGGTATTCAAAACATGTTGGGAGTATTAATTGCATCTAGAGTATAATAGGGGCAAGGCAAGCCAAGGACAGGTTCCTGCCGTGGTTAACCTTCTCGGGGTGGGTGCTCCATAATCCAAGATGAGATCCATGCTACTTTTCACCTTCCACCAACCGTGCAGCCCAGGATTTGGGTAAGATTGACCCTTTTAGTTTTCTCTATTTGTATATGTAGTGCTCTGCGACAATTTGGTTATGTGCTTTCTGTACTGTATCTGGACCTAGTATGATTTTGGTTTTAGACATAGCTCCCCCTGTGGTACTTCTTCCTTGTGCATTTGGTTGTACAATTGTTTGTTGCATATATTTAGTGTTGGAACTATATTTTTTTATATATAGGTTTTGTATTGCCGACCCATTTTGTAGAAACGTTTATTAAAAACGATGTTTTAAAGTGATTATCCAGAAGTTTAAAGATGTCATAGACCACTATAAACAACATTTATACTGAAAAGTAAAGATATTCCACTACCTTCATCTGTTTCTTTTCTTATTTTTCTTTCATGGTATCCACTTTTTGCAGTGAAACTTCCTGCTTGTGGGAGTGTTAGTAGTTCTCCATCTATTTCCTACAAGTCCCGGACTGTATTGCAATCTAGGACTTCCCTCCACTGTTATCAGTGCTACACATTGTATTGACATAAGTGTGTAATCCCCCAGCTCAATACTTGCTGACAAGATAATGATAACAGTTAAGGCCATACATGCCAACTCTCCCGATTTGGGCGGGGGGTTCCCACTAATGGGGCGCTGTACTTACAGGTCAGTGTTGCAGGGGGTGTGACGCATGGCTGTACTCACACCCCCTGCGACGCTGAGTCTCCTCCATCGGATGTCTGGAGCTAGACGCGCTGCAGGGAGCCTGGTGAGGTGAGTAGTTTTATTATTTTATTTTTATTAGCTATAGGGGCCCTACCTGGCTGTAAGGGGCACTACCTGGCTACAAGGAGGCATCTACCTGGCTGTAAGGTGCAACTACCTGGCTATAAGGAGGACTACCTGGCTACAAGGGGACACTACATGGCTACAAGGGGGCACTCCCTGGCTGCAGGGCATCGACCTGTCTATAAAGTGCACTACCTGGCTAAAGGGGGCTACTACCTGGCTATAAGGGGTACTACCTGGATAAAGGGGGCTATTATCTGGCTATAAGGGCTACTACCTGGATGAAGGGGGCTATTACATGGCTATAAGGGCTACTACCTGGCTATAGTGGGCACTATCTGGATAAAGGGAGCTATTACTTGGCTACAAGGGGACACTACCTAGCTAGAAGGGGCATCTACCTTAGCTTTCTTCCAGAGCCGTTATGCAGTTAGGCGGAGTGGGTGTGGCTTTTTGAAGGGCGTGGCTCATAAACAAGATAGGCGTGATCATGCAAATTGTTTTTGCTACGCGCGCCGCCCCTTCGAATCTCCCACTTTCCCACTTTCAAAAGTTGGCAAGTATGGTTGAGACTCATTACCTGACCTATGGTTACTGACCCAATACTGCTTGCTGCCCTCACCAAGACTAGACATCTCAGTGACATTTATCTTGCAGGTCTCCAACTGCAAACAATCCCATGACAGAAGCCTATGACCTAAAGTCGCTCTGTTTACATTGCTCTTTGTTTACATGTGTTCAGTGTGTATAAGGGTATGTTCACACAGCTGATTTGGGAATCAAAATCAGAGTCCAATCCGACAGTAAACTGGTTTACATTATAAGATATGAAAAAAACAGCATCGTCATTCAGGCGGGGCGGATTTTATTCGAGTATTTTCGGCACGTAATGTAAGCATTTTATGTGCTGTCAATACTAAAATACAAGGCAAAAACCTTGGAGGGTCGGTGTCGTTACCTCTTTGGAATTCCGGGCTTTCAAGCATGGAACTTCCAAAGAGGAAACAATGTTTTTTTCATCACTGACAGTGTTGAAAAAACTGTCACGTAAACTCACCCTGTGTGTAGTGTGTCTATGTATATGTACATATATATTTATATAGCTGAAACCAGAAGTTGACATGCACTATATATATATATATATATATATATATAACCATTTGTATTTACTGACATAAGCAGACAAGGTAAATCTAACCACATCCTTCTTGATTTTCAGGTCTAAAAAAATCTATTTCTTCCCTATTCATATTCAAAGTAAATTTAACGCCCCATTGGTTCTTATTTAGATTATCTGTTTAATCAATGTTCTCTTGAGATGCCCCCATCCATATAAAAGAGGTTACCTATGTACCTCTTATGTGATAACACTTTTTGAAATAATGTATTCTCATCAATATGGATTTTTGTAACAATCCGGCGGTGTCTGTAGGCAATGACCCATCAATCGTTGGTATATGGCGGATACTCTGTGAGCGTGGATGGTATAACTCACAGAGGTAGCCGAAGTGCAGGACAGGACAACCGGTGCTGGAATGGACCACAGGACACCGCAGGTGTGGCCGTAGACTGATAGTGCAGTCCCAGGAGAGTAACGGGCTTGGCACAGCGACAGGTAACAGCAGGTATATAGCAGACTGGTGCAGCGGCAGAGGTTCAACAGATTGCACACAGGATAATGCAGATAGCCTACAGGAACGTAGATACAGCAGCAACACAGCAGCCAGGGGTCAAGCTCTATGTAGGGCAAACACAACAACGAACTGACCAGGGGCAGGAAGTTCCTTTTATACAAAGCGGAAAAAAAGTATTTCGTCAGCCACCAATTGTGCAATTCTCCCACTTAAGAAGATGAGAGAGGCCTGCATTTGACATCCTAGTTCTTTGGTCATCACCATAGTGGAGTTTGGAGTGTGACTGTTTGAGGTTGTGGACAGGTGTCTGTTATACTGATAACAAGCTCAAACAGCTGCCATTACTACAGGTAATGAGTGGAGGACAGAGGAGCCTCTTAAAGAAGAAGTTACAGATCTGTGAGAGCCAGAAATCTTGCTTGTTTGTAGGTGACCAAATACTTATTTTCCACCATAATTTGACAATAAATTCTTTCAAAATCAGACAATGGGATTTTCTGGATTTGTTTTCTCATTTTGTTTCTCATAGTTGAGGTCGACCTATGATGTCAATTTCAGGCCTCTCTCATCTTTTTAAGTGGGAGAACTTGCACAATTGGTGGCTGAATAAATACTGACAAATTTTTTCCCAACTGTAGCAAACTGAGGTCACAGGTCAATTGCCAGAAATTGGGATGCTGTCCCTTTCAATACCAAGCAGTGCCGCACACGCCCCTAGATGGCACACAGGACGCCAGGGGGCTGGAGAAAGCAATGGGGACTCGAACCTGCTGCCAGGGCCACTCCTGGGAGCATGGAACAGACAGTAGCTGGGACAGGTAAATAACATGCAGGGGGCGCAGCAGAGGCACAGGTTCGACTGTGCTCCATAACAGCGGCTGTGCCATGCACTGTGACAATTTTTTTTAAAGTGACCAATAAACATGTTTAAATATGGGGGTGGGGGTCAAGGACCCCCCATTGTCGTCCCCCTTGTCTGCCTGTATGTCACCCCATCATAAGAGTTTATTTTCTAGAAAGAAGGACATACTTTTCACCAAAAATATTTTTGGTTAATTTGTTACATCTGTTCGGAGCACATAAGCTCAGAAGAAGAACACGACTCATTTTGAATTATAGGACAAGCAGTCATCCCAGTTCCAGTATATCTCACTCCAGCGCCATTTGTATACCTGTTCCGTTCAAGTATATTCAAAAGGGCTCAACATAAAAGGTCTGGTCCTTGGAGCACATACCTATCATGAAACGTAATACTACAAGCTCGATCTCACGCTACTAGAGAGACAACTAGTGGGAAGATTCAGTTATTACAGAGATCTACAAAAAATGCATCTTGTCAGTTTATTATAGAGGAGATACAATTTCTTTAGGTGATATTTGAGAAATGTCACTTTGTAAGACTCTTTATTGTGTTTTACATTTTATGTCATTTATTTATAAGCTGTTTTAATAATGTCAATATTTATCACGGTGATCGTCGCTTTGTTTTCCTCCCCTCCTTCTCTCCTCAAACTCCTTCCCTCCACCTTCCCTGTTTTCTTAACTATTGTAATCTTTGTTTAACTATGTGTATCAATGTTTGCCAGTGTGAAACCTGACAAAGTACTTGTTGTACGAAAAGCGGGATTTCTAGTGTTTATCGAACTGTTCTAGAGAAGTTAAGCTCTAGTAGAACTTCTCAAATTTTTAGAATTCGAACTGAACATTTTACTGTTCATTCAAGTAAAGTTCTAGTTTTCAGCGTCTTTCTGCACTTTTGGCGGCCATCCAATCAGTGCAGAGCACAGAGAAATGTCGAAAACGTCATCGCTGAGGTGTAGGCCTCTCATTGGCTGCTAAAATCACATGACCCTGTTATATATATATTTCACTGTATTGTCTTGTGAACACCATTTTCAGCTCACTCTCTGTACTGTACAGACTGCTCTTAGTTAGATAGCATTTTCCTCTCCATAGACAGCAATAGTTAGGGAGTTTGGTATTGCTGGCTGCATCTTTCCCACACCCAGAAGCTGTTATTTGGTGACATTTGCAGGCTCACATAACACCTAACTCTCATATACATGGATATATATTATACAGAGGGCTTGGATTTACTAAATCATACTCAGTGCCCAAAAGTTCTGTTTTTGCAGTTTTGGGGGTTCAGTAATTGTATAACATTGTCTCAAAATCTCCGATGTGTCAAAGGGGCTTTTGGGTCCCCCTCAGGATGCAGGGCCCCGTTGCACCTCCTATAGCTACGCCCCTGCTTGCAAGCTGTCCTCATCTTTTCGGTTACCTATTGAAAGGAATTTTAGCCTCTCAGTTTTTTCCTGTCGCTCTTAGAGCCAAATTTTCTTCACTTATTTGTGCCACGTCTCCAGGTTACTGTTATGGATGCTAATTCCAGCTTCTCCTCACCTGTAAAGGTATAAAAATTAACCCGAACATCTTCTCCCATTGACCTTAATGGGGTTCGAAGTTCGAGTTTGAATAGAACTTCGAATTGAAGTCACAAAAGTTAAAGTTTGTAATTGAACTAGAACTTTTTACTGTTCGCTCAACACTAGTATTTTCCTCAAATAAAACCAAATAATATAGATTATTACTGAGAAGAGCCAGCGCTTTTTGTAGTCATATTCTGGCCAGACCGGTCCTTAGGAATAAGATAAGTCTTATCTCCTGAAAATTGAAATTATTTCTGGGGTACGTTGTGTAATGTAATAATCTCTGGACAAAAGAAAAAATGTAGTCCGCTTGCTCGTTCCTATTCATATATGCCCTGGATGTGGCACGGTGAAGAGAAGCCAAGACTTCCAACGTAGCCCAGCTGCACATCCTGGAGGCAAAAGCATTGAAAACTTCTCTTCTTCATTATATTAGTCCTTACAATCCATTACAGAACATAACAAACATGATGCAGCATCACTCATAGGGTGCAATGTATTTGTTAAAGGGGTTGTCTCACTACAAGGATTGCTGCTTTTTATGTTAAAGATCTTACAAAAACAATTCACTTTGCAATATGTGTCCATTAACAGTATCCTACCTATTCCTAGATATCCCCTCTTGTATGGGCTGCATCAGCTCCTCAGGTCACTATAGCTACAGACCTGTTTGACCTCTCCTCATACGCTACCAGCAGTGGTCGCTATAGCTACAGACCTATTCAATCTCTCCTGATAGGCTGCCAGCACTGGTTGCTATAGCTATAGATCTGTTCTATCTCTCCTGATAGACTTCCAGCAATTGTCGCTATAGCTACAGACCTGGCTTCTACTGCAGCTTAGTAGAAGTCAGTAAATACACCCCTGAATTCAAAATAAAACCAAGAAAACAGGACTGAAGTGAGATGACTCAATGTAGTGAGACAACCCCTTTAATGCTAACGCATTTCGAACAGTGCATTCTTATTCGTAACTAACTAACACTGTGAGGGCAGATACTTTAAAAAACACCCGAAAAGATCGTGTGATCTGACCCCACCCCAAGGAGATGGGGAAAGTTTCATGCCCAAAACCTATATGCAAACCTTCAAAAACATAAACACATTATAGTGCAAATCAGGTTAATACTGATAGGAGATATCTTGTCTCCTATTAAGGTAAAATGGGACCCTAGTTTCTAGGCAAAATATCCATCTTTATTCCCTACTTTAACAGTTTTCTTTGTAAATCTCCTCACCTCTCAGGTCGCGTCACACTTGCAATACCCATAAATGAGAGACTGCTCGTATCCCCTGAATGTACTCCCAGGAAGTGGCGAGATACCATTGAGGGTTTGACAGCGTTAATTCTGACGGCATCGGACAGATGTCTTCTGATCCTGATTTTTAACAAACCTGTGGTACAGTCGACATATTATACCTTGCAGACATTGCAACTTATTGGGTATACTACTTAGACTACTCACAAAAAGTTAGTGATAGTTGGCTTTTGTGTGAACAGGGGTGTTGTTAGGGTCCTAAAACATTCGGGGCCTGGCCCTCTGTGTTATGGTTTGCTCAGTAGGGCGGGGTTCACATGGGCACTTTTTATGCCACATCGTGAACTGTGGCATGGATTTTTATAGAAATTAGTGTATGTTCCTGTCAGTTTATTTTCCACGGAGTCCACATAGATCCTTTCTATCACCTCAGCAGTGCAGTGTAGAATGAGAACCAGCGCTGACAAATTTACTTTTTCAAAACCTGACAAACAATTTAATGAAACAAAAGCCAACAACAGTGGAGGAGATACATCACCAAATATGTCGGTGTCTCCATAACAGGTCATGTGGCCTTGAGCATTAATTACAGCTTGACAACGTTATCTCCTGCTGTTCACAAGTGGAGCTACTGACTGCTGAGGCATGGCGTCCCGTTCTTCTTGAAGGGCGCCCCTCAGGTCATTGGGGTTCAGGGGTACAGGAGCTTCCATATGGCGACTCAGCTGATCCCACAGGTTTTCTAGAGGGTTCAGGTCTGGAGAAAGTGCAGCCGCTCCATGTGAGGCCCCCAGTCTCCAACAGCCGCTCCCCATTGATGGGACCTCGATGAGCTTGAGCATTGTCTTTGTAGGGTCCTCTCTCCCTCTGTCGTGCCAATTGTCATTATCCCTTATCACTGTACTCGTTTGACTTATGTTATGTATGTAACCCCCTCGAATGTACAGCGCCCTAGAATCAATGGCGCATTAAAATAAATAATAATAATAATAATTGTCTTCCATGAAGATGAGATGAGCCCTGTGTTGTTCTTGTAGAGGCACAATGACTTGATACATGATGTAATTCCAGCAGTAGAGGCATCACTGCCCCATTCACAGAGTGTAGGGCAGTTCTGTATCGACTAAACACAGCTGCCTACACTGTAACACCACCACCACCAAAGGCTGGTGACAACAGTGGCTGATACATAATGCTTTACTTGACGTCTCCAGCATCATTGGCGGCCATCATTTCTGCTCAGAGTGAATCGACTTTCATCACTGAACAGCGCTGAGGAGCACTGGTCCCTTGTCCAGTGTAGATGCTCTCTTCCCCTGTACCTAACACAGGTGCACAGACAGAAATATAGTTTAATGTTACCTGAGAATGAAATCTGGGTGTGCCGTCGTGTCCCTGTGATTCCTTATGTATTCCTAACCTGCCTGTTGCCATCCACTCCATAGGTGGCAGATAACGGCTTATTATTACAGCCAGTCACAGGTGTAACTTCAAGCTCCGGGGCCTCAATGCAAAAATCTATGAGGGTCACCACCTACCATCTATAACACTGGTACTTTTATATGTGACAGAGGGGCCATTGGGCCTCTCAGGCTCCTGGGCCCAGTAGTGGCTGCTACCTCTGCACCCACTATAGCTGCACCCCTGAAGCCAGTACCTGCCACTTAGCTGCCAGGATCGGAGAGGGCTCCAATCTCCGCTTTCTAACTTATGGCCGTAGCATCTAAATGAACGAGGAACCGTGCAGTGCACTGGTCAATTGCTGGTCTCCCCCCTCCTTCAATGGATTTTAGGGGGACAAGTTGTTGTCAGAGCAGCCAGTGGCCTAATTCAATCCCCTGTGTCTGCCATGTTCGTACCCTGCCATAGGCTAAATAAGAAAGCCATATTGGTATAAGTGTCTGCAATATCTATATATTGCAAAACAATGTTCTAGCAATTGAATCCCCGTTTGGTGAAATACCCTAAGAGGGACTATAGGTAAAGAAAAAACTAATTTTAAAAATAAAACCCAATTTTGCCATTTTACAAACACAAAATGTAAAAACAATAAAAAGTTTACACATAATTGATATCATTGAGTCCACTTAAGTGCAGGTTATTAAAAAATTACAGAATTTATCCTGTGCAGTAAACACTGCCAAATTTGCATTTTTTTGGGCCATATCAGCTCCACACAAAAAAAAATGGATTGAAAAGTGATCAAAAAGTTGCACATGTTACAGAACGGTGCCAATATTTGATTCCTCTGTTCTCCTGGAGATAAGCCCCCATGTCTTTCTTTCCTCAGTGGTAACATGTGGACCCTCAGCCGCAGTCTCCCACTATCCCAGCAGAGTTATTGCTGTCAGTGCTATCCAGAGATTGTCCCCCATGCATTGTACTGGAGCAGCATTGAGGCTCCGCACCAATCAGGGCTGCGGAGTTGGAGTCGGTGTCTGTTTTGATGCGGCGGGAGTCGGAGTTAAGGGAATCAAAGATTGGGGGAAGTAGGGGTTTGGTTATCGATTTCCAGACCCGGGAAAACCAAATTTGCTTTTCATCGTCCTGTTGTCTGCACTGTAAGTTTCAGAGAAAAGCCATGGGATGTACTGTAGCTGCCACTGCTTGGCTTATAAGCCTCCTCCCAGAAATGGTGTATTTACCAGCAAAAAAACTTTAGAAAATAGATATTGAATTCAATGTCCCCCACAATCCAGTTGAACTAACCCCTCATGAAGCTAATTCGTTTATTTGACAACTGACCCTTTCCCTAAATCCAGCTGAAATGGTTTTTTCATATGCCTCTTAAGGGAAATTTTTCAAAAAATTTTTCCCTAAAAAGAGGTTAAACTTACTGGTTTGTATTGTCTGATAGATGAAGGTCTCACCTATGGAACAGGCCTCACCCAACCGTCATAGAGATAGGGCAACTATATCCAGGTGTAGAATAAACATAGAGATGGCCAAACATGTGCAGGGGTCTCTCCATTTACTTAGGAGTTACATACACAATTGAGTATAACCCCCAAAGGTAAGGCCTTATCTATCAGACAGTATGGAATCTCCTTTGAATGTGTTGGTGTAACGGGTGGCGCCGCCTTCCGGTCCGCATGTCGTGGGCGCACCCGTGTCTCTCTCTGCGGGCGCCCGGCGGGGATGGGTGGCGCCGCTGGCCGTGACGGGCCGCTTTGCCCCGCCCCATCCACTCCCCTGCCCTCGCTCCTTTTCTGCTCTCTTCCCCCTTCGCCGGGGAAAAAGGTGGGCCGCCCTCTAGCGCGGTGCGCTCGTTCATTTTAAATTTGCCGGACACTGACCCTATTATTTTTGGATCCACGCCCCTTCCCTCTGGATCTTTTTTGCCTCCGTGCCCTAGAGAAAGGTTCCTAGTATTTTCGTCTTCCCTTGTTTCAAACCGCCTACTTTATGACTCTGAACCTTCCCCGCCTGTCCCCATATGCCAAACGTCTCACATTCTGTACCCCCTCCCCTTTGGCTCCCACCGCAAGCAAGTCACTCAGGGGGTACGACCTGGTAGACTCCCGCTGCAGCAAGTCCATCTCGCTTTGCGGGGTTTGGGAAAAACCGGGCCCTACTTAGATTCCGTTTTCCTGGGGGCTTATCCCAATGCTTGCGGGGTCAGGGGTTTCACTCCCACGACCGTTGCGTTGGGAATCCCCTTTTATCTTTTTGGTGGGGTTGAGAGCTCTTTCTCTGCACCCCAGAGGTTCTGTTTGTCACCTATGATGTGGCTCCGGTATGATCTGGGGCCCCCCTACTTTCTTTAAAAAGGGCGCCTGCGTATTTAACCCCAGTTCATCCTTTTCTTATTCATACACACGTTCCTTCTCCTAAGGAGCCCCCAAAGGAGGGACGGACATAAAAAAGCAGAAATATTAGACCTCACCTTGGATCATCCACCGGTGACGGAGAGGTAAACTTCTCTATATTTTCTATCTCTTTTTGGTATCTAACAAGTCAATTAGAGGAAAAAATTTTAAATAACGGGGAACCCAGCGTCAAGTGTAAGAGCTTCAGGAGCTTCCAAGTGATGAACTGAGCAGTGGAAAACCTGAAGATCAGCCCCAGTGGTCATTTTTGTCCAGGGGAAACCAAACATCATGTAATGTTTAGGAGAAATGGATGGGGGTAGCCTGTTATTGTGAGGATGAGAGGGCCTGGAGGAGCCAAGGGAATCGAATGGTCGGGTTCAGCCAAGGGAATCGAGTGGTCGGGTTCAGCCAAGGGAATCGAATGGTTAGATTCAGCCAAGGGAATCGAATGGTCGGGTTCAGCCAAGGGAATCGAGTCATCAGGTTCAGCCAAGGGGAATCAAAAGGCGGTTCACCAAAAGGGAATCGAAGGGTGGGTTCACCCAAGGGGAAATGAAGGGTCGGGTTCAGAAAAAATTTGGAAAACAAGGGTCGGGTTCACCCAAAGGGGAATCGAGGGGGGTGGGGTTCAGCCAAGGGAAAAGGGTTAGCCCCAAAATGGGTTTAAAGGGGGCCAAAGGGAATGGAAGGCCCCGGTTCGCCGGGGTTGGAAGGTGGGTTTCACCCAAAGGGGGAATGAATGGTCCGGTTCACCCAAAGGGGGGAATGAATGGCCCGGTTTCAGCCAAGGGACTTGGTTTTTTTTTCCCTTTTTGAAAAATTAAATAGAATTAAAAAAGAAAAAATCTAGGAAATTCCACCGAATCCGTTCAGCGGTCATGCAATGTCTGGCCCATTGCCTTCATAAAAATGAAAAAACAATGATTGACGGCACCAGTTTTTAAAGTTTATCCCAAGTAATGGTTAAAAGCAATGAACCTTTATTTTCATGTTAAAAACATGTCCACAAAACAGCAAAAATATGCATCAACAGCTTAGCAAATCCGCTGATGCGTTTCGGAAAATGTCCATAATCATAGCGTCAGTGGATTTGCTACACTGTTGATGCAGCAGCCACAAAAACATTGAATATTAGGTAGACTAATTCTAATCTGCTGAGAGAGGCCCTAAACCTCATTGACTGGGACATGGTCTTCAAAAATAAAAGAACAGATAATAAATGGGAGATCTTTAAAAACATCTTAAGCGCTCACTGTGACAGGTACAGACCTTATGGAAATAAAATTATTAGAAACAGGATAAAAACAATATGGATCAAAAGAGATGTAAAAGAGGCAATAAATAACATCCATCTGGTTGCCTTTTTTTTTTTAAATTTTTAATTTGGAAAATATTTGTTTATCCCAGACAGGCTTATAAACTTGGTTTTTGAAAATGTCTAGGTCTAAGCTCACTTTGTTGCCCGCCATAAACAAAAACCATCAAGCTCATAGCAACCCAAACAGAGCTCTTTGCGACCAAAAAAAAGCCCCTAGAACCAATCAAGCTCATAGAAAAACCCAATCAGAGATCATAGCAACAATCAGGGTGTCCTTTCATTTCATATGGCTCTGGAAAAAAGAGGGGCCATGATGGTTTCATGGGCTTGATTTGGGTTTCTAGAGGTTTTTAGTAGTATAGGTCCCCAGCCTGTTAGGTAGTTATAGTCCCCCCAGCAAATATCAGGTGCTTTATGTCCCCCAGCACTGTATAGGTAGCCGATACGTCCTTCAGTATATATAAAGGTAGCATATATGTCCCCAAGCACTATATAAGGCTAATTAAAAATTAAAAACTAACAGCCCCCCTTTTTCCCCGCGGATCATATGCCCGGGGTTTCTGTGTACTCCGGTGCCCGCTTGCAGCTCACGAGTACTCTGAGACCGGGGGGGGCAAAACAGTTACCCGGGGCCTGCCAAGGGCCCCAAGGGATCCTTAGGTCAGTGGCGGTGGGGGGGGCCCCGGGGGGCGCTGGGGTAACCTTTGATCTTCTCTGTCCCCAAGCCACACATCCAGCCCCCCCTCCGCCTGCACCTCCCCTGAAAAATTTTCTCAAAACCCCCCGCATTCCCTAGTTCGATACTGCAAAAAAATTTTTTCCATGCCCCTTATCTTTTCCCATAGATACTGCAACATCCTTCTCTGCAGCCTCCTGTCTCACACTCTTGCTTCCCTTCCATCCATTCTCTGCTGTCTCCTTTTCTGATCCACCTCTCTTCTCACTATTCCTCTGCCTCTCCCCTCTCCCAATATCTTTACTAGTCATGATTTACAAGGCTCTCTGTAGCCCCATACTTTCTACCCAACCGCTTTGTGACCTATAACAAATTTCATTGTAAAATGATTGGGAAAAAACCCTTTTTTTGGTGAGATTGCGAGGTGCCAATCAGTTAACAAAGTGGCTGAAAGCCTTGTAAAGGTTCATCACCCCCATGTTTACCCCTTTTCCACTTTGCCAAGGCAGGGAATCGGGTCTATTAAAAAAAAAACATTATTTATCCCGTATGCTGAGCATTTTTTTGGTCATTTCATATGATCTAAAAATAAAAGTGATAAAAATATGGAATAAAAAGTGATAAAAAAAGTTGCATCTATGCCAAAATGGTACCAATAAAAAGTGCACTTCAGCCTGCAAAATATGCCCCTCACTCAGGTCCATGGGTGGAAGTAAAAAAAAGTTATTGGTTATTGGTTGCAGAAATTGGCAAATTTAAAAAAAAGAAAATGTTTGGCTTTATTTTGCATTACCAAAACATAATGAAAAATATTTGGTATTTCTGGAATCGAAAACAGAACTCTTGCAAGCATGGTGCAAGTACTGTATTTTTCGGACTATAAAACGCACTTTTTTCCTCCAAATTTGGGGGGAAAACAGGGAATCGTCTAAAAAGGTTAAACCCTGCCGCCAGCTTCCCGCAGCATCGCTCCTCTCCTCCCGCCCTGAGATCGCTCAGTGCTGCAGCTCAGTGCGGTCGCATTCACTACAGCTGGCAGCCGCGCTCAGTACGGCGCCTAGTATGCAGGGATGGAGCTGGCAGATCCGTCCCTGCTCTTAATATATTAGACACCGTGGTGATCGCAGCCGTGACAACTAGCTGAATGAGGTAATTGCAGGAGGCGATCAGTCGTCATGGCAGCAGGAAGCCTCATACAGGCTTCCACAGCTGCCATGTACAGGGTGTAATAGGTAATGAATTAAAGTTCTATGCACAGCAGTACAATAGTACTGCTCTATATAGGACAATGAAGTGTGCCCCCTAGAAATCAAGTACCCTAGGGGGAATAAGTATTAAAATTAAAAAAAAAGTTTAAAAAAAAATCTTAAAAGTTCAAATCACTCTCCCTTCCGCCGTTTTACAAATAAAATAATAAAAAAAGTTCCCCATATTTGTTATGGCCGCGTCCGTAAAAGTCTGATCTATTAAAATATAACATCACTTATCCTGTATGCTGAACACTGTAGAAGAAAAAAATCCAAATGCCAAAATTGTGTTTTTTTGGTCATTTCATGTCCCCAAAAGATTGGAATAAAAATTGATCAAAAAAGTCGCATCTACCTCAAAATGATACCAATAAAAACTACAGTTCAGCCCGGACTTTTTTGCTTCAAATGTTTTTTTTTCCTATTTTCCCCCCTTCTAAAACCTAGGTGCATCTTATAGACCGGTGTGTCTTATAGTCTGAAAAATGAGGCACTTTTTTTTCACATTTCACCCCACTTTGAATTTTTTTTGGTTTTCCAGTACATTCTATGGTATGGTCAATTGTACTGTTAGAAAGTACATCCTGTCCCACAAAATAAAAGCCCTCATAAATCTACATGGATAGAAAAATAAAAAAGTTATGGCTCTGGAAAGGCGGGAATGAATAAAAACGAACATGATGACAAAAAAAAAAAACTCTGCATCACTAAAGGGTTAATCTCCAAGTACCTCCCATCATGCAATCTCTGCTCCTCATAGGAACTTCTTCTTTGCTTTCCCCATATCAGTAGCTTACACAACCGACTCCAAGACTTCTCTTGTGCTTCCCTCATACTCTGGAACTCATTGCTCTAAAATATCAGACTCTCCTTCACTCTCATTAGATTCAAAAGTAGCGTAAAAACCCCATCTTTTCAGAATAACCTACAATTTACAATAACCCTGCTGCCTTTACTCCACCCCAAAGACATGGCCACCCATCACCTTCTGTTTCTTTCCTTCTCCCTTGTAGATTGCAAACCTTCGCGGGCAGGGTCCTCGGTCCCTCCGTACCAGTTGTCATTTAGTGTTGCCTTTGTACTTTGTTTAGATCTATATTATGTTTGTCAACTCCCTCGAATGTACAGCGCCCTGGAGTTAATGCCGCTTTAAAATAAATAATAAAAAAGTTACCCCTTTCCCTGCTTTCCTCAAGGCGAAGCAGTTCTTTGGGTCTCTCCTCATAAGTTTTGGGCTTCTCATTTACCAATCTCTTTTTGTAGTTGGTCTCCAGATATGACCCCCGTATTCCAGATGTAGGGTTACTAGAGACCTATACATCTGGGTCAGAAATCTCCTCCTTTCTATTGAGAGCGGAATATTGGGGTCACATCTAAAGACTTTTACAGTTAGATATAAAAAAAATAGAAATGGTTTAAGGGCAGACTTGGTGGAAGGTTGTTGTCACGATCACGATTTCAGATGTGATTGGGTTACCAGATTGGAGATGATGTAGATTCCGCTTTGTTATCAGCATTTTAAACTTTATATAGATTACATACACAAAAAGAATTTCATGCATCATGGATAGAGTCTTACTGAAGCAAAACCAAGATTTCTGGAGATCGGCCACTGATCCGGGGATTTCTCTCCATACACAGGATTACACAGTAGTGAAGAAGACGTCTGGTGACTGTGCAGCCCCCTGCAGCTGCCCCTGTGTTTCAGGAGGATGGAGCAGGAGTCCGGGACCCGTAATAGAGCCTCCTTCGCACTCACTGATATTTGAGAGGGACAATAAGCAGAAGATACTAGAACTCGCCAACAAGATGATGGAGCTGCTGACTGGAGAGGTGACGCTGCTAGGAATACTGGGACATTACTCTAACACCACTGGAGGAGTCTGGGTGATGACCGTCTCATTTTGTGTGCCAGGTTCCTATAAGGTGTCAGGAGGTCGCTGTCTATCTCTCCATGGAGGAGTGGGAGTATTTAGAAGGACACAAGGATCTGTACAAGGACGTCATGGTGGAGGATCTGGGGAATCACCGGCTTCTTATGTCACAAGGTAAAGAGATAGAGCTGGTTTATCTTGCTTAGTACTTTGGTTGCAGAATGGCACTGGCAGCCATGATGAAGATTTAGAGGGAATGTGTGATCAGAAAATTACCTAATATTTATATTGTTTTTTATGAAGCATATTTCTTAAGAATTTTTGGTGATGTGTTTTTTATTTTTTAGTTTATCATATCACTATCTATATTCTGATAAATTCTGACCTCCATCAGGTTTCACCTTGGCCACTAAGCCTAATAGCAGGCTGACACTCCTTGTTCTCTAGGGAAGAATCTCCTTATTATCATCCCAGATGGATCACAATGAAAGGTTTGATGAATGTAATATAAAATTTGATCTGATAACAGAGGCTCCAAGGTCCTCCTAACGCTCTGTCATGGCACATAATGTTGCCGTGGAGGAGCAAGGTGCTACAGGGGTTAATCCCTCCAGTCGGATGACACGCCCAGGGAGAAGCCTGGCTGATAGGATTGACAGCTCGGCTTGAAATCAGCGCAGAGGATGTGTCGCTCAGGCCAATAGAAGAGTCCGGAGGCCGCACCAATCAGCTGCTGGGGCGGTGTCCGGGCGCCTCATTTAAACTTGCTCAGTTTGCTTCATCCTTGCCTGTGAAAGGTTACCCTTTGTGCTTCTCCTGTTTCCCCGTTTGCTTGTTTACTTGTTACCTTGACTTCGGCTTGTTTCCTGACCTCGCTCTCGTCCTCTGATTCTGTACCACGTTACCTCCTGGTTTTGACCCTTGGCTTGGCTTACGTTATTCTCTTGGTTTTCCGATTTGTGGCTTTGGCGTACCCTTACCGTTATCGACCCGGACTGCTGACTTCGCGTTTCCCTGACGGCCCTGCACGTAGTAGAGTAGGGACTGTCGTCCAGTTGGGGTCTGCCATTTAGGGCAGCACGCCAAGTAGGCAGGGACAGTGGGCTGGGTGGCAGTCAGGGCCCACTGCACCTCCTCTGACGTGACACGCTCCTTGTGCGGTATCCAAATTTTAAATTGGATATATGGGTATATTGTATATGAAAAGAACGAAAGACATTCAAAGAGTTTTTATAACCTCTGTTTTAAGGAGTATGTTATGCAAATAACCAGTACATCTTTATTGGACAAACAACATTTAAGCAATACCTCTTCATTATTAATCACACTATAATTGGTTAATTTTGTTAGTTGGAATATGCCCTTAGTTATTGCTAAGTTTAAATTATTATAATAAGTCACGGGGGGGTCACACATGCTCAGTAATTCAGTCAGACCACCTGGATCATATTTTACACAGTATGTGCAGTGATTCCTACAGTCATTGCACTTGAAGAGGCTTCTTCCCACCAGCACTGGACACATGGGGCAACATGTATGAAGCTTGCCACGTCGGAGCTAAAGTTTTCGAGTGCTCGAAAGTGAAAGCTGCGCCTCATATATGTCGGCGCCCGAGGTGCGCTCATACATGCGGGGAAAAGTCCACCACGCCTCCCCAGTGTGGGGGACGCAGTGCGGGATTTAAGCGCAGACGGACTGCGCCTAACATGTATTACGAATCGAGACAGGCTGGAAAACAGCGAGAAATCATTAAACATGTCCGTGCGGCATGCAGTATGAATCAAAAAAGCGTTTTTATTACGTGTAAAACATTATCAGAAAAAGAGCTGAAACCTACTAAAAAATACATAAATAAATTCACTTTCCAAAAATCCAGAACGGCGCTACATAAGGAATTAGGATCTTGGAAATTGCCGGGAAATACAGTAATTCAAATTCTGTAAGTGCTTCTCATTGGTCGGCAGAAACCAGCCAATCAGAATATGAGCGACGGGGACCCATTATAACCTATGGAGAAGTATTGACCAATCAAATTCAAAGGCGGGACAGTACAAAAAACAGTAAAAAATGCAGAAAAGAGCTGATTGGTTGAACTAGCGAGGGCTTGGCTATCCCGGCCAATCAGAGCGTGAGCTACTTTCTCCCATTGTAGTCTATGGACAGATCAGGGCAATGAAATCTCAGCGCCGTGAGGCATGGAGTATTAGTAAATAAATCGTTTTTATTAGGTTTAACACCTTCTCTGTAAAAGAGCTGAAACCTTCTATAAACATATAGAAATAAAATCCCTAACAACGCGTTTGTCGCCGAGACCGGCGCTACATCAGGAATTGCGATATAGAGATTTGCCGGGAAATACAGTAATTCAAATTGTTTAAGCTCTTCTCATTGGTCAGCATAAACCAGCCAATCAGAATAGGAGCGACTGGGACCCATTATAAGCTATGTAGAAGTATGGACCAATCAAATACAAAGGCGGGACAGTACAAAAAACAGTAAAAAAGGCAGAAAAGAGCTGATTGGTTGAGACCAGGCGGCAGATATGAATCCACCAATCATATGTAGTGCGTCTATTTTGAGTGGAGAAAGAAGGGCGCGATAGAAGGGCGCCCTAAAATTTATTACTGTCTATGGGAAATATTCTAGTACTGTGATTGGTTGGGGGGCTCGTCCTGCTTAGCCAATCAGCGGGTGAGCTACTTTCTCATAGAGTTCTATGGGGAAAAGAAATGCAGAGCGAGCTCTGTTTGTGATTGGCTAAGTTAAAAGAGGCGCGGTTATTTGGACCAATGGGAGAGCGAGCGACGCTCTTATGGGTTTTCTAATGCAATCTGTAATAATACCGTACATGGCCGAAATCAAATGATAACACTCATTAAGTTGTACCGATCTGTATATAAAATGAACAAGAATATGGGGGTAACGAAAATAGAGAAATAAAAATTAACTCATTGAATTCATTTTTATTTCTTTATTTTCGTGGGATTCGACACGCCACTTTAATAGTTTTCAGTGCCTTTCTGCACTTTTGGTGGCCATTCAATCACCTTTCTGCACTTTTGGCGACCATCCAATCAGTGCAGAGCACAGAGAAGTGTCGAAAACGTCATGGCTGAGGTGTAGGGCTCTCATTGACTGCTAAAATCACATGATCCTGTTATATATACAGTATTTCACTGTATTGCATTCTGGATGTCATTTTCCGCTCACTCTCTGTACTGTACAGACTGCTATATGTCTGCTTGCTTGCATGCAGGCACAAGATTTGTTTATTGCCGATATTAGACAGGAAAAGCTACTATTTACATTAGTTAGGTAGTTATTTAGGGGGGTGTGCAGCAATCTTAGGGAATCAAGACTTAAATAGCATTATCCTCTCCATAGACAGCAATAGTTAGGGAGTTTGGTATTGCTGGCTGCATCTTTCCCACACCCAGAACCTGTTATTTGGCGACATTTGCCGGCTCACATAACGTCTTGCTCTCATATACATGGATATATATTATTCAGAGTGCTTAGATTTGCTAATTCATACTCAGTGCCCAAAAGTTCTGTTTTTGCAGTATTGGTGGTTTTATCATTTTATAACACACGTCTCCAAATCTCCTATACACAAAAAATATATTCTAAATAGTGGTTGGTTGGTGAAAATTGAATGGTAATTACAGCTTCTTCTCACCTGTATAGGTATAAAAATTAACCCCAACATCTTCTCCCATTAACTTTGATGGGGTTCGAGTTCGAATCAAACCTCAAACCGGACACCACTACTGTTCGAAGTTCGACTCAAACTCAAACATTTTACTGTTTGCTCATCTCTAATGACCAATACCACATTGAAGAAATGTCAGAGCTGGGCATCTTGCTCGTTGTGGAGTCCTAGTACAGCTTGGATGTGTGGGAGTTGATTGAGGTGACAATAGGCAATGTCTCATATCATCGCCTACCTTGGCTTCTCTTTCCTCATGATTTGGCCATGACAAACAAGACCTTCGCTCATGAAGAATCCTTATGTACGTGCAGAGTAGAGTGTGCTCAGATGGAGCGAGAGTTTTTCATGCTACCTCAGTGTTTCTCAGGCATAAAACTGCAAGTAATTAAGCCCAAATACATCCACTAAGTGGCACAGTGTGCTGTGTGTGATGGTTTACCTGCAAAGAGGAAAATTACCAAAACGACCAATGGTCCCTGAGCAGCAGTGTATATAATTGTGGGGGGTTAGCGTCACGAACGGGTAGGCAGCAGGGCTTCAACAGACCGAGACAGTGACACGGGAGTAAAATTCAAGTCCAGGCGCTGCCTGGGTTTATTCACAGGAGAAAACAAAAACACAAAGCCTAAAAGTTCAGGCCAAAAACACAAACAAAATGCTTGCTCGGCTGAGCTCTGCCTATACAGTGTTCCTCTCTGTCTTGCACTATCAGACCGTCTCAACGTGGTTTCCCTCTTAGCAGCAGAGGTCCACAGGAAGACAAACACAAGCCTGCAGGCCCAGGCTTTATAGGCCTAATACCAGCCTCACCTGGGGCGTGGGAGTGGCCACCCACCCTGCTCTTTGACCACTCCAGGAAAAGCCGACCCAGACTAAGCGGATTGGAACCGCTATACTAATACTGTGTCAGTAACATAGCGTTACTGACACCTAAGCTGTCGGCCTTCCTTCACCGAGCCCAGGCCTCTCGGTGACACGCTTCGGTCCATAGGCTTCCTAACGCCACATTGGACAGTCCCCTGGGGGAAAATCCCTTCCCCTCGGCTAAAACGCCTGCCCCCTTTAACAAAACCCTCCCCCTCTGTTCGAGCCTGGGGGGTGGGGACATTTTTTGGTCAAAATACAGTGTGTTCGGGGGAAAGAGCCTCTGCTTACCCTGCAACCTCCGGCTTTTGTGCCCCATGTAAATTTGAAATTTTGAAAAGGTAAGGAACCCCCTTGGGGCCCCTTGGTTCCTTTCCTTCCCAGAAAACCTTCCAAGTTAATGGAAAAGTGACCCCATGTTTAAACCGGAAAGTGTGGGGCCCAAAATTAAATTTAAAGGGTTCGGGGCCCATTTAATGGAAAAGCCTTCTTTTCAACGTAACTTGGGTTTTTCTCGAAGGGGTGAGCTTTTTACTTGGGTTTAGGTGACCGGGTTCCTCTCTTTTCTTTTCCCTGGGACAGCACGGCACCCGTCCAATCAGACGCATCCTTTCGCTAAAAATGAACCCCCTTTTAAATTTGAGGTGTTTTGTATGGGTGTAACAGGAGAGCCAGCTTTAACACCAAACGCCCTCTCTGCCTCGGGGTTTCCCAAAGGAAACCCATGACCGATTTAAACTGTGCTGTTTTTCGACCCGTAAAGGGGTTTCCCGCTATACTAGCGAATTTTCTGAATAAATCGCCGGTAGTACCCCAAAATTTCCTAAAAAACCCCTCCCCCTGTTTTTGGTTGTGGGCGGGGGCCATTCCCGGGGGATGCTTGCACTTTTTTTATTTGGGGTTTTATAATCCCCCTTTCGATCCGTCCCCCAAATTGCGGGTTTCCCTCCAAAAAAGGCGCACTTCTTTGGTTTCGTTTGTTAGTCCTGTTTGCTCTCAGGGAATTAAGCCCCCTTGGGGCCCTTGGGAAAAAAAACCTTGGGTGGGGGGGTGGAGCGGGAAAAACCCCAGCCCCCTTCCCCCCCCACTAAATTTTTAATAAATTGGTTTTTGCCCCTTCCCAAAAAAAAGTTTAAATGGCCTGAATTCCCCCCCATACCCCCCCCGATCCCCCGGGCTGAAAACCCCTAAACCATCCCCCCCCGAAGAAACCCGTTGGGCCCCCCCCAAACCCGGGGTTCCCGGGAGGGTGCCCGCCCAATTTTGGGCCCAAACCAATCGGTTTAGGGTTATTTTAATTGGGGTTAAAAAAGGGGGCCGAACCACCGTTGTGGCAAAGGTGTCTTCTTTTTTTAGTCTTCAGAAGGGGAAAACCTTTCCAATTTCCCCTTAGTTGGTCTAGGGTGGAGAAGTACCTGGCATTTTTTGGGCCTCTCAATTAGTCTTTCTCCCCCTGGGCAGGGGGTAGGGGGTAAATTTTTGAAATTTCCCTTTAAAGTTTCGAAATTTCTTTCCCCAAAAGGTTATCTTTCCCATGGGTTTTTGGTATTACCCACTTTTGGGGGTGGAAAATTTTAATTTCCTCGACCCCTTAAAATCACCCCAAAAAGGGCCCAAATTTTTAGGGACTTTTTGGATATACTCGTCTGGGGAGCCTCGGGGAACCCGGTACGGTTTAAATTTTGAACTTTTCCCCCGGGAAACCGTTAAAAAGTCATGTTTGAGGGAAATTTGTATGTCCTGGTATTTTTTAAAAATGATTTAAATTTTGGCGTTGCAAAAACCCCCTGGTTCCTTTTTTTGGGGAAATTGGACAAGATTCTGACCGCCATTTTCCGGGAATGCCACTAAGGGGGTATTTGACCGCTGTTTTTTTTTTTTTTTTCCGGCTCCGATCCTTCCAGGGCCCTTTAATTGGGTTTTTCGGGGTACAGTTGTTTTAGGTTTACGTTTCTGGGGGGGAATTTTTATAAATTTACCTCTCCCACCTTTTTTGATTTTTTTCAAAAGGGGCCCCCCCCCCCCCCAACCCCCCAAAACCCCACCCCCCCCCCCCCCCTCCCTTTCCCCGGGGAACCTTTTTTGGGGGCCCCCCAAATACTAATCCCCGACCCCCGGGGTGAATTTCCTCACCTTGGGGCCCGGGTTAAGACCCTGTTTTGGGGCCCTTCTTGTGCTTCTGAGATGTTTCCCTCCCCAATAGGCATAAACCCGCCCCAATTCGGTCCGCATTTAGGGAGTTGGGGCTAAAATTTAACACTTTTTTTAAGGGGGTTGGACTCGTTTTCCCAAGTTCCTTGGTATACCCAAAAAGGGGCCCCCTGGAGGGTTCCCATGACTAACTAAAATTTGGGGGAAACCCCTTTTGACGCCCTTTTGGGACTTCCGCACAGAAAACATTAAAATTACGAAAGAGCCTTTCCCAGCCCTTTCCCTTCCTTAAGCCCAAATCCCCTTAAGATAGTTTTTAGTGCCCTTGAAAAAAACCTCCTAAAAAGGCCATCGGTCTGTGGGTTGTATACTGATGTACGCAAGTGCTTAAAAAAAAAAATTGTTTACATAATTCCTTAAAGATTTTTTGTCTTAAAAGGGGGGTTTCCTTGGCCCGGGTTAAGGTTTCCCCTTCGGTATACCAGGAAAAGGGGAAAAAACTTTTAAAAAATTTCCCTTTTTGCAATCCTTTGGATGGGTTTTTCCCAAAAGGGAAAAGGCCTCGGGGGGAACGGGGGCAAAATTTTAACCCCACCAAAAATGAATTGAGGGACCCCGGGCGGATTTAAAAACTAGGGGGTAAACCCCTGATCCAGGGGCCCCAACCCTTTTCCAAATGGGGCCCTTTCTATGGGATGGGAAAACGGTAAAAGGGGACAAACGGGTTTTTGCGGCTTGGGAGCGGGGTTAACGGGAACACTCCGGGCGGGGAACTCACATTTAACCGGGGTTTTAAACCTCAACAGGGGTTTCCCTGGCCAAAAAAAAACGTTGGAGGATGCGCCCCCTTGGGTTTTTTTTTTTGTTCCTAGGTAAACCCTTTTGAATGTGTTGTTTTGCAAAGGCCCAATGACCATTTTGGATACGGTGGGGTCCCCACTGTTCCACGGACCCCCCCCCGGACTTTTCAAATTGATATAGGCTCCTGGTTAAATGCCATGTGTGGAAACCCCTGTACCCCCCCCTGGGTATTGGGGTCCCCTTTTTCCCAAAAACCCTTTAACTTTTTCCCCTTGCCCTCTCAAGGTGGGATCTCAAAGAGGGGGGTTCCCAAAATTATTCACGGGAAAACCCTCCGGTTTCAGCTTGGGCCCTTTTTCCGGCCCCAGTCTCACCCGTGAGCACCTTTTGGGGGAAAGTGGTAAACCACCCCCTCGGGGGTCACACTAGCCCCTGAACTGAAGCCCTCTGGGTCAAAGGGTTTTGGGGGAAAACTGGAGACAAAAAGCAATATTACGTTCAACCTTGGGGCCACGTTTAAGGAGGTGCCAAAAGTCCCGGGAATAAGGGGAAGTCTCTTCCAGGAGGCGGGGTGCCTTTTTGGAGTTTCCACCCCCCCTTCATGGGAGGCGGGCTCCACAAGGGGTCCCCTAAATTATAATACCGCCCGGGGAGTTTACCTTGGTTTTCCCCCCTGGACCATAGCAAACCCCTTTTTTCGGGGGCCAGTAAGGGATGTGGGGTCAATCAAGCTGGGGTGCACCGGGTGACCAGGCTCCCCGGGGTTTCAAAAAAGAGCGTTAAAGGGATGACCTTAAAAGTACACAGGTGTTTTCCAGTTCTGGGGGCAGTCTTGCGGAAAAAACACGGGTTGCGAACGTGGGCCTCGCCTAAATGAGGCCAAAACCCCTATGGGCTCTGGGGTTTGGGGACGGGTTTTCGGCCCTTTGTCCCGGTCCATGACATCGCCAAAAATTTGTATGCCCGGGCCCCCCTCCCTGAAGGCTCTGGCCTGGACTGTCCTTTTTTGGGGGATTTTTCCCCTCCTCCATTGGTTCCCTTTGGCGCTACCACCCCTTTTGGGGGAAAATCCACCCCCCGGGATATGGGAAAAGTCTTAAAATGGAGACTCCCCGGGGATCTTCTGTTCCCGGGGTTTGGGCGTAGGAGGTACATCCTGTAGCAAGTCCTCCGTAGCCGCGTACCTCTTAAAAAGGGTTTACGAGGTGCTCTGCCAAAATTTGGGGGCGCTTTGTCCCACCAGCGCTTTGGGTCGCAGGAGGCAGGGGAGCGGAAAATTGTCGAGGACCCCCCTTTTCTACCATCTGGGCTGGCTTTGAATCCTCCGGGTGTAAACCACTTCTTCCCCCAGGTGGGGTCAGGTCGTAAATTTTGGGAGCGCGTGGCAGCCGGTTCCCAAAAAAGTCCAAATTTTGGAAAACCCCACCCGGGCCCCCACAGTGGTGGTCACCCCCCCAAACGTGCTAAAGGGTCTGTCCTTTAATTAACGTAATCCTGGGCTTTTTGCTCATTGAGATAAAAGTATGTTTTCTGTGGCTTCCCGGTTAGAAAAGGGGGCCACTTTCCTCAGCCCACTTTAGGCATTTGGGGAACTTCTCCCCCTCTGGGTTCCCTCTCAAAAAACCCCCTGAGGTAGGCCTCAAACATCGGCCCGGGGAGCGTTCTTTTGCATGGACGTTTTACCCTCGCCGGGGGGGGCGGAAAAAGAAAAATTTGGGACCTTGCACCCCCTTTGCCCCCCCCCAGGAATTTTCTCTTTGGGCTGCTTTTTGATATGTTGCTTTCTCTTGGGAAAGGGGGGGCGGGTTTGCCTTTTATAGAGGGCGTTTTGGGCTCTGCCCTGGGCTCTCATAGCCTCGTCGTGCCCTTTGCTGGTTCGCCGTCATTTGTTGGTTTCTGCGTTAGCCTGGATCAATTTTCAGAAATTCGTCCACTTGGTCGTCTTGGGGTTTTCTGCCTGCTGGGTTCTTTAACCCCGGGGCATAGGTTCACAGCACTTTCCAGGGTACTTTTTAGGGGCTGTTGCCCCCTGCAAAGGGTTTGCCAACTGCAGCCCAAAGTCCTTTAAAAAACGTTTTTTGTCCCTTTAAGTCTGTATGCCCCCATCCGAGACACCATTGTGGGGGGTTTTGCGTCGCGAAGGGTAGGCAGCCCCGGGCTTCAACAGACCCAGCAGTGAACGGGAGTAAAAAATTTAAGTCCAGGGCGCGCTGGGTTTATTCAAAGGAAAAACAAAAAACACAAAAAACCTTAAAAATTCAGGCCCAAAAACCCCAAAACAAAATGCTTGCTGGTGAGCTCTGCCTATACAGAGTGTTTTCCCCTTGTCAAACTTTCATGCCAAACTTTTGAAAGTAAAATAGAAAGGGGATCTGGGGAAAGGGGGGGTGGTAGATGCCGCACTGAAAAATTTTTATTTTTACGCCCCTCTTGCATGTAAGGGCCCTGAACCTTGAACCAGGTAGTAGCCCCCTGTTGCCCGGGGTTTAAAGCCCCCCTTTAAAACCAGGTAGCTGTCCCCAAAAGGGAAAGGGAGTGCCCCCTTTCGGGCCCGGGTAGTGCCTCCTTTTTCCAGGTAGTGCCCCAATAGCCAACCCTTTGATGCTCCTTATAAACCAGGTAAATTCCCCCCAAAAGTAGGCAGAGCCCCCTTTATCCAGGTAGTGTCCCCATGAGCCATGCGATGCCCCCTAAACCCGGCAGATGCCCCCCGAGCCCCGAAAATTTTCCCCTTAAAACCCGGGAGATGCCCCCCATGAGCCGGGGAGATGCCCCCCTTTTTTCAGGCAGGAAAGTCCCCCTGAGCCCGCAAAATGCCCCCCTTTTTCCCGGCGGATCCCCCCTGAGCCCGGCAGATGCCCCCTTTATCCCGGTAGATTCCCCCATGAGCCAGGGGAGATGCCCCCCCTTTTTCCAGGTAAACTGGCCACCATGCCAGGCAAAATGCCCCTTGAGCCAGGCAGTTCCCCTTTATCCAGATGATGCCCCCTGCCAAAGGAGAGCCCCCATGAGCCAGGGAGATGCCCCCCTTTTTCCCGGCAGTGCCCTATGAGCCCGGCCCGATTTCACCCTTTTTCCAAAATAGGGCCCCCATGCCAGGCAGATGCCCTCATGGGGCCCTATAGATGCCCCCCTGGCCCGGCAGTTTTTCCCCCATGGGGGCCGGGGGATGCCCCCTTTATTTCCCGATAGTTTCCCCCATGCCGGCAGTTGGGCCCCCATGAGCAGGAAGATGCCCCCTTTATCCCCGATAGGGTGCCCCCATGCCCGGCAGTGCCCCCATGAGCCAGGCAGATGCCCCTTTATCCCGATAGATGCCCCCATGCAAAGGGAGGGTGCCCCCCCTTTTTTCCCGGGTGATGGGCCCCCCTGCCAGGCAGTTTCCCCCAGAGCCAGGCAGATGCCCCCTTTTTCCCCGATAGATGCCCCCAAGCCAGGGGTGCCCCTTTTGGCCGGAGGGTGCCCCCCTTTTTTCCAGATTGATGCCCCCATGCCGGCCAAATGCCCCCAAAGGCCAGGGAGTGCCCCTTTATCCAAAATAGATGGGCCCCCTGAGCCGGGAGATGCCCCTTTATTCCCGATTTGATGCCCCATGCCCCGGGAGTGCCCCTTTTGAGCCCCGGCAGATGCCCCTTTATCCAAAGGGGTGCCCCCCTAAATGGTAACAAAAAAAAAATAAAAACCCACTTCACTCCCCCCACAGGGACTTTAGTCACTGCACCACCCACCCATTTTTTTTTTTAACCCCGGGGCAATCAGTACACCCTCCCCCCAAACACCCAAAACCCCCTCCTCACCGGAAAAATCAGTAAACCCCCCCCCCACACAACCCCCAGCCATTCCCTGCACTCACCTTTCCTGTGGCATCCGAGTTTTCTTTAATCCCGGGGGAAAGGGGGGCGGGGCTTAGCGGGACCCGCTAAGCCCCGCCCCCTACCCCCGCAATGCTCTCATAGCTTCCCCTGAAGAGGAAAGCATTGCCGGCGCCGGCGGCGCAGGATAAAGGCATCGGGCAGTGTTCTAGAGACGCTGCCCGATGCCTCTGTACACAGATAACCTCCAGCTTCTCTAAAGAGGCGGGAGGTTATGCCACCCGAGCGGGAGGGCGGGACACGGCCCCCATTAGCGGGAATGACCCGCCAAAAATGGGAGGGTTGGCAACTATGACTATCAGACCGTCTCAACGTGCTTTCCCTCTTAGCAGCAGAGGTCCACAGGAAGACAAACACAAGCCTGCAGGCCCAGGCCCAGGCCTAATACCAGCCTCACCTGGGGCGTGGGAGTGGCCACCCACCCTGCTCTTTGACCACTCCAGGAAACGCCGACCCAGACTAAGCGGATTGGAACCGCTATACTAATACTGTGTCAGTAACATAGCGTTTCTGACACCTAAGCTGTCGGCCTTCGTTCACCGAGCCCAGGCCTCTCGGTGACACGCTTCGGTCCATAGGCTTCCTAACGCCACATAGGACAGTACCCTAGGGGAAAAATACCTTCCCTCGGCTACACCGCCTGCCACCTTCTCACAAATGCAATCCAAATCAATACAGTTGGTGATGCAGTGGGCGGCCGTGATCCCGTGATCCCTTTTATCCCCTTATGTATACCAATTTTATTTAATCTGCTTTGTCCCTATTCCTGCCTCTTAACATACAAAGCTGAGTACAAAGGTGATGGACTTTTCTAGCAGCACACAGCAATTCACGGATACGTCCTTCTCTGTCACACATCTAATCCAAACTGGTTCCTTATTGCAGCTATACCATCGCGGAGGGCTGATGTCAGGTGATGCAGGCGTCCAATAGGCATCATTCCAAAATAGAGGATACATTTTCTTTTGCCAGTCTGATGTCTTCTTATTACTATTCTCACTTGATGCATCAAGTTTTTAATCAGTAATAACTTAAAAGGATATTCCCAACATGAACATTTACGATGTGTCCACCATAAATGTTTGATAGCTGAGCATCTCACCTCTGTAGAACAGGTCTCACTTAACCCTCATGGAGATGAGGCCACTGCATCCAAATGGCGAATAAGCAGAGAAGTGACCATGTATGTACAGGGGTCTGTACATTCACTTCTATAGAAGTTACAGACACAGCCAAGCTCAGTCCCCAGAGGTCAGGCCCTCATCAGAAATTATGGAATATCCTGTGATGAAGCCTCTGAGAAGCTGCTTATCTTCTGCATCCCAGAAGTTCTTTATGTCACTCATGATGTGGCTCCTGTATGATTTGGAGCCCTTTCTTCATAAAGGCGCCTGCAGTACTAGAACTTTCCAGTTCATGCAGTTTTCTTATATTCTCATACACAGCGCTCCTTCTTCTGAATGACGCACCACGGATGGACCCGAACAGGAATGAACTTACCACACGTATAGTAGACCTCACCTTGGAGATCCTCCACCCGGTGACCGGAGAGGTAAACTTCTCTATATTTATATGATCTTTATTATGTTATCTAACAAGTCAATGATAGAGGAGAAAATATATAACAGGAGGAATCCAACGTCTGGCGTACGAGCTTTAGGAGCTTCCAAGTGATGAACTGAGCAGCGGAAAACCTGAAGTTCAGCCGCTAGTATGGTCAGTTATGTATCATGGGAAGCAATGCAGCCATAGTAATGTTACAAGAGCAGTGAGAATGGTGAGGAGCCCGATATACCGAGGAGGAAAGGACCGATCGGGAGCCAAGACAAACAAATATACTGCTTTTTCCCAGAGACTTGGATTTTTTCCACTATTTAGACAGTTATATAGAAACATTGAAGATGTCGGCCATAGGTGACCACTTCATTCATCTAGAAACCTTTACATTATCTTATTTTTAATATTTGGTTAGATATATTTTTTTCCCCAGACAGACTTCCACTTAATAGTTGTTAAGGTTTCCATCATGCCACCCTATCCCTGCTTTCCTCAATCCAATGCAGTTCTTTGGGTCTAACTTCTATTTTACCAATCATTTTTTAGCTGGTCTAAAGAAATGACTCCTATAGTCCAGATGTGGGGTTACTAGAGATCTATACAGCAGGGTCACCATCTCCTTCTCTCTACTGATTGAGGAATACTGGGGTCACCTCTAGAGAGTTCAATAACAAACAGACACAAAAAAAGAGTAATGGTTTTAGGACAAACTACAAAATGGTGGAATCTTGTTGTCTCGGTCACAACTTCAGATGTCATGATTGAGACGACAACCTTCCATCAAATGCCAAATTATAGATGAGGTAGTGGTCGAGCGACTCAAAGAATCAACAGACACAAGGGCTGTATCTATCAATGTAATGATTCTACTTTATTATCAGCACGTTACACTTTATATAGGTTACATACAAAAAAAGAATTTCATGCGTCATAGATATGGTCTTAAAGGGGTTTAATCATTTGAAGCGTTTGAACTCTTTAGCTAATTCTATGACATTCAATTTCACATCCAGGGGCGAGTTTCTCCTCTCAGCAGGCGTTTCTCTCCTCCCAGAAGTCGTGTCTCTCCTCACTGAAGAGCTGGGACATCATCATTCTGTGTTAGCAGTGGAAGGGGAAGGATGTCTGGAGAGGACAGTTCTGCAGCCTCCTGCATGTTTCTTATGTCTGCAGTGCCTTCAGCTTCAGGCTCCACAAGCTCTTTATCATGCTATAAACAGTTATACACACAGCCTGAACTGATGAAACACATGTGAGGAATGCACACTGCCCCCCTCCTCCCCTCCACCCCCTCTATTATCAGGCTGGGGACTGTGTAACTGTGTTATATGGAGTGAGCACAGGCTATAACACTGTGTTATATGAGGAGATTTATTAGATAAACAGTCAGTAATTGCCCAGATTGTTCACCTTAGAGCTGGGAGATGAGTATAGATCCAGCAGCCTTCTCAGATAGCTTGTTTCACTTTTGATTAGTATACAGGCAGCCAATCACAGCGCAGGGGGGTGTCCGGGGGAGTTTCCCAACCAGGGGTGTGTCCCAACGGGCTGAATGAAATTTCAACCAGTCAATCACAGAAAAGGGGTCTTGTCCCGACTATCAGCTGCAAAAAATAGCTATAGATGCACAGAAAAGCTCATATCTATTATACTAAGTGACTTAGGTAAAGCAACCCAATTACAAAAGTGCTTATTTTTACTGTCCCCATAATCTGAGACATGATCTTTGTAGTGAGAAAACCCCTTTAATAGGTTATTTCCCTGAAGCAAATCATCAGCTGATACATTTTTCCTGGCAGATTGTCAGGTTATGTACACAGGATATTTAGCCAAAAGCTTAGGAGAGTACCTACTTCTAAGATAAACTTTTTGGTCAAAATATACTAGGATCTTAATACTAAGGGATACACAAGACTTACCGACCATAAGCATTTCTCCTACCAGGGCTTCAGCTTTACACGTCTCTGCCAGAGGAAGTTCTCATGGGGAATTCACAGCTCATAAGTCAAAATGTGTCCTGGACGTCTCTCACTGCAGTAATATTAGTTCCAGTTACTGGATTTCTGGAGATCGGTCACTGATGCAGGGATTTCTTTCCATACTCAGGACTACACAGTAGTGAAGAAGTTGTCAGGTGACCATGTGGCCCCCAGCAGCTGCCCCTGTGTGTCAGGAGGATGGAGCAGGAGTCCGGGACCCCTTATAGAGCCTCCCCGCACTCACTGATACATGAGAGGGACAATAGGCAGAAGATTCTAGAACTCACCAACAAGATGACCGAGCTGCTGACTGGAGAGGTGAGGGTGCTGCTGGGAATGCTGGGACATTATACAGTAACACCACTGCAGGGGTCGGGGTGATGACCGTATCATTGTGTGTGTCAGGTTCCTATAAGATGTCAAGATGTCGCTGTCTATTTCTCCATGGAGGAGTGGGAGTACGTAGAAGGACACAAGGATCTGTACAAGAACGTCATGATGGAGGATCTGAAGAATCACTGGCCTCTTATGTCACAAGGTAAGGAGATAGAGCTGGTTTATCTCGTATATTTCTTTGGGTGCAGATGACAATGGCGGCCACATTGGAGATTTAAAGGGAATTTGTCATCAGAAAATAACTTCTTGTTATTTTTATTAAGAATTTTTGTTGATTTCTTTGGTTTATCAAGTCATTATCTATATTCGGAAAACTCCTTAATTCCTGCAAGTTTCACTTTGGTCACTAAGCCTAATAGGCTCACACTTCCTCTTCAGTAGAGAATAGTATCCTCATTATCATGTAAAGATAACAGAGCCCCCCCTCCCTGCACAAGGACATATTCCCAGGTCACAGAGAGCATCCTTCAAACACTTTCCCATAGAAATCAGCACCTGTTCAAAGTCCAGGAGTAAAGCATATTTCAGTTAAAAGCAGCTTAGATACAATTACTACCTTCCATAATCATATACAGAAAACAAAATTAAAATATCTCCAATATTTAAAAAAACAGCTGAGATGAAAAGAACAAGCATAGTTAACTGGTTATCATCAGTAAAAAAAAAAACTCTTGGTGCCACATTTAGTTTGAAGGGAATTTCTACAGAATAATATTGCTCTCCTCACTCAGATCCTGCAGAACAAAACAATTTTCATTTGGAAATGAAACGCTCCTGTGTCTGCATATTGAGGTTACATACATGAAGTAGACCCATTACTGTTATCCCCATTCCTTTATAGAATCTTGGTGTTCATCTCCTGCTGTATTGGTGTTGTGGTGTTTTAGGGATGATACCATACTGTTGGTTTAGTTGGAGCAGTAGGCAGATGAAGTGTTAACGTTTGGACACACTCGTAACTCTTCCCTTTTATTTACCGGCAAGATTTTACATACAGGATTACTTACTTTCAATTAAATACCGTCCTTTCTCAACTTATGTTGCAGCTAGCAGCCGTCAAAGGTTCCCTTTTAAGATGGTTCCTTATTCGAATACAGTCTTTGCACTGCAAGCAGTTCGCAAATCCCAGGAGAGCTGACATCCTAGCAACTTCCAGATAGACTACAAGGGGATAGCTGAGCAAACTGGATCTAGATGGGCCAGGTAAAAGGCAATAATCTAGACACCATCTGGTTGGTAGGGTAGCCCAGCGGGGAACTTCCTATGCACTGTCTGTCATGTACACTTGCCTAGTGTACCTTTCCAAGAGATCCTCCATGCTCAGCTAGGCAGCAACTCCTTCTATTAAGATCTTTAGTTTTTGTGTAGAAATCCATAACTAGTAAATAGGCTGTGAGCCTTACCAACTGCAGCCTGGCAGAATCCCAAGCTTCAAAGGGTTAAGTCTTCCCCTTCACCTTCTCCTGTGGCCTGATAAAGGTTCAGACCACAGGGTTAACCACTGACTCTGTTGTAACTCCAAAACTGAACTAACTCTGATGTGAGAACCCTATCTCTTAATCTGAAGCCTATTTATCTACTTTTTGGGCAGCTAACTCCGACCTACCTATCCCTTCCAAATAGATTACCTTGGCAATTTACTCTTTACCTCTCCCCCGGTAATTATACGTCATCACCACTCACAGGGCAGAATAGCATTTCAGTGCATAAAATCACATAGCAAGACACAACGCATTCACAGGTGCAAGGGGCTTACAGATAACATGCAGGGCCATATATTTTTCAACAATTGTGACAGCATCTGCTTTACTAAGATCCTCTTGAAAGATAGTTCATCTTACCATTCAGGTGGTGTAAGGCTCTATGGTCACTGCTAAGGAAGGAGAATATTATATTTTTTGTTTCCACCATACTGCTGAAATAGGAAACAAAAACCCCAAAATCTTAAAAAAAAAAAAGTTATAAGGAAGTGTCTGTCTTTATGTATAAAATAATGTACAATTGGTTTTAAAAGGCCAAGTGTGTCAGCAGAGGACAGGCCTGATTGCCGGACAAGATTTCCTATAAAATGTTTAAATCTCATCAAGTTAAAGGGGTTTTGCAACAAAGTAAAATTGACGTGGGAAGTTTGCAAATTAAATAATAAACATTTTCACCATTCATTATTATTAAAAATTCTGGACCGCTTTTGTTTTAGCTGCGCCTTTAGTAATCCATTGTTTACAGCTCATCTCCTGGGGATACGACCAGGGCTGAGAGCTCCTCAGTCCTGGTCGCACATACTCAGACATCACTTCTTCTCTCAGGCACCTACTGAGCGTTCCAACCCCAGGCGATGTCCTTCTAATCCTGTCCTCTGCACTCCTTAGTAATTAGTCAAACAGTGCAAATAAAAAAAAGAAACCTCAACGAGGTCTGTGCATTGATAAAGAGAAGAAAAATCCACAGGTTTGGTTCCTGCAGGGATTTGAACCTATGACCTTTGTGCTCTGAGGCAAAAACCTTACCTTTGAGCTACATTGTAGCTACTTACAGCTCTTTACATAAAGAGACTATTCTTTGACTTGAGTGAGGAAAGGCATTGTGATGTCATCCTGCTGGGTCACATGATATGCAATTCAAACAAAATTCACACATGCCCCCTTCTGAGCACACAGAGCTGAAGAGCTGGATACAGGAGGTATGATATGAAATTGTGGCAAAACCCCTTTAAAGTTCACATCATAAAAGTTGTGAGCCCAGAATTCTGAACTTTATCAATTAAACAATTTATAATGTTAAAACTTTATAAGCCCATACTGCTTTTCTGGTGGATTTGGAGAAGATATAAAGTAAGGTCCTACATTGCTCCTCTCTTCTGGACTCATTTCTGGCTTTGGCTCAAAGAAATTGAACAAGAAGAGCATGTGTGTGTCTCCAGCCCGGGGGAGGCTTCACATGTTATTTTGGGAACGTACCACTGTAGTTTTTTAAGCCAGTAGTTGATCTTATGGGAAGGAGAAGTAAAAGTTCTTCCTTTTTATTTCCTTTGAGTCCAATACTTATTTTGGCTAAAAAAAACCTGCAGTGGCCGATATCCAGAAGAAGCCGTGTGTGAAACCATCCTGGCAGGAATGTAGATTGTAAACTTGTCTATGTTGTAGTTTACAACACAAAATTAAAGCTCATGAAATCTCTTAATCTTTACAGAAAATTCCACAATAAATTCTGGAGAAAACATTATATTGTCTCTAAATGATAAAGCAGAAGATGGAGGGATCAAGCAACACTCTTCAGGAGGAAACCTAATTACTATTAATGTACATCCACAACTTCAGAGCACAGATCTGTTTTCTAATACTCCTAATCATGAGGAGCCTTCTGCTGAGCAATCACAGATTGTTACCCGAAGTAAAGGCCAGAAAGTAGGTAAAAGGATTCAATGTAGTAAACAGCTTACAAAAAGCTCTGATCTTTCTACCCAGAGAACAAATCACACAGGGAGGAAACATTCCGGTGTAGAATGTGGTAAGTGCTTAAAAAATAAAACACATCTTACTAGACATGAAAGAATTCACACAGGAGAGAAACCATATTCCTGTTCAGAATGTGGGAAAAGTTTTAAAAGTAAATTAGAACGTGTTACACATGAGAAAATTCACACAGGAGAGAAGCCATATTCATGTTCAGAGTGTGATAAAAGCTTTAAAAGTAAATATTATCTTGTTATACATGAAAGAATTCACACAGGAGAGAAGCCATATTCATGTTCTGAATGTGGGAAATCTTTCACTCAACTATCAAATCTTACTATACATGAAATAAGTCACACAGCAGATAAGCCATATTCATGTTCAGAGTGTGAGAAAAGCTTTACAATTAAATCTTATCTTGTTAAACATGAAAGAATACACACAGGAGAGAAATCGTATCCCTGTTCAGAATGTGGGAAAAGTTTTAAAAGTAAATTAGGACTTGGTATACATGAGAGAATTCACACAGGAGAGAAGCCATTTTCATGTTCAGAGTGTGAGAAAAGCTTTAAAAGTAAATCTTATCTTGGTAAACATGAGAGAAGTCACACAGGAGAGAAGCCATATTCATGTTCAGAGTGTGAGAAAAGCTTTAAAACGAGATCAGAACTTGGTATACATGAGAGAAAACACACAGGAGAGAAGCCATATTCATGTTCAGAGTGTGGGAAAAGCTTTAACAGTAAATTAGGACTTGGTATACATGTGAGAATTCACACAGGAGAGAAGCCATATTCATGTTCTGAATGTGAAAAATCTTTCACTCAACTATCAAATCTTACTACACATGAAAGAATTCACACAGGAGAGAAACCATATTCTTGTTCAGAATGTGGGAAAAGCTTTAAAACGAGATCAGAACTTGTTAGACATGAAAGAATTCATACAGGAGAAAAGCCATATTCATGTACAGAGTGTGGGAAAAGCTTTAACAGAAAATCACATCTTGTGATACATGAGAGAATTCACACAGAAGAGAAGCCATATTCATGTACAGAGTGTGGGAAAAGCTTTAAAAAGAAATCACATCTTACTATACATGAAAGAATTCACACAAGAGAGAAGCCATTCTCTTGCTCAGAAAGTGGGTAAACCTTCAACAGTGAAGCAGAACTTGTTATAGTCCAGAACAAACATGAATCATACCACTATATTTTTCAATTCATAAATAAGCCGCAGAAGCATAGAAAGGGATATTATTTCCTCCCCCCCCATTCAAACATATCATGTATATAGATAAGCAACAACAATCCACAATGACAGTTATTTTACTGTTTCATATAAATTTCATAACATAGGGTTGCTCCCCACAAATTGCACATACTTCATGTAGATTCTTATATTTCAGTCTTTGTTAATTTGGTATACATACAATCATATAAGGCAAAAGCATTCTTATCTCTGTAGCGACAAATGTGAGGAAGATTTTTTCCGGGAGTAGTGTTGATCGAACTGTTCAAGAAAATTTAAGTTCTAGTAGAACTTCTCAAATTTTTGGAACTCAAACCAAACTGAACATTTTACTGTTCATTCAGTAAAGTTCTAGTTCGACACGCCATTTTCAGTTTAGTTTTCAGCAGCTTTCTGCACTTTGACGGCCATCCAGTTTAGTTTTCATTGGCTGCTAAAATAAGATGACCATGTTATGTATATTTCACTGTATTGCCTTGTGAACGCCATTTTCAGGTCACTCTCTGTACTGTATAGACTGCTCTTAGTTAGATAGCATTATCCTATCCATAGACAGCAATAGTTAGGGAGTTTGTTATTGCTGGCTGCATCTTTCCCACACCCAGAAGCTGTTATTTGGCGGCTCACATAACGCCTAACTCTCATATACATGGACCTCCTATAGCTATGCCCCTGCTTGCAAGCTGTCCTCATCTTTTCAGTTAGCCATTGAAAGGAATGAAGTATTTTAGCCTCTCAGTTTTTTTTTTGTCACTCTTAGACCCAAATTTTCTTCACTAAGTTGTTCCACGTATCCAGTTTACTGTTATGGATGGTAATTCCAGCTTCTCCTAACCTGTATAGGTATAAAAATTAACCAGAACATCTTCTACCATAGACTTTAACGGGGTTAGAGTTCTATTTCGAGCTTGAATAGATCTGGAATAGATCTTCGAACCGAACTCACAAAAGTTTGAGGTTCTAATGGAACTAGAAATTTTTACTGTTCGCTCAACATTAGTTCTTAATTGACTCACAATAGAAGTCCTTAATTGACTCACAATTATATAGAAAATTCCACGGCACTCCGATAAAATGCTAATTATATAAAAGTTTATTCATAAGTTTCATATACAAAACAAGCGTGCTAGGGTAAGATATATAGAGGTCCAGATTACTGTACAAGACTCATTAGACCACAACAAATATCAAAAGATATCAATTTTCAAGATGTCAGTTTTCAATGTTTCGGCTTGTAAATCCTTTTTCAAACAACATCAAAAAGATGCATGAAATGAGGAGTACAATGGGACGATAAGTAAAGTAAAATTGATATCTGTAGATGCAGGTAGTTCTATGCAAGAGGTATCAGATGCACCAAAAACTGCAGGTCCACGGCAAGAATAGGCCAGAACTTGGGACTGGTATAGGGAACTCCTAGAGGAAAAGGTATAGTCCCAAAAAAGTCTGTGAAAAGCAGAGGCGTAGGTGGAAGGACGTCTGATGCACTGGAGGGAGCCAGCCAATTGACTCACCTGACAATATCCCGCACACGCTTGCACACCGAGAATGGAATTCAACTAAGCCAACAGCAGCCTACGTCTAGACTTGGTCATCCCGCACCAGCCCCATCCAAACACGCACGGCACCCCTTAACGTCCGAGTACAATAAACACCCATGCCACCAGTGCAACAGGACAAAAAGAAGTGTGCCACAATAGTGTGAGTAGGACAGGATGCGAGAGCGAGCCAGTGTATGAATGCAGTCAAACCCAGGAGATCCATATCATGTCTGTATAATAACGAGTTATGTCCCAAAGGATTGGCGCATAGCAAATGTGGTGCCAATATTCAAAAAGGGGTCAAAAAGTAATCCAGGAAACTATAGGCCAGGTAAAATGTTTGAAGGTTTTCTTAGAGATGTTATCCTGGACTATCTCACTGAAAATAAATGTATAATGCCGTTCCAGCATGGGTTTATGAAGAATCGGTCCTTTCAAACTAATCTCATCAGCTTCTATGAGGAAGTTAGTTCCAGACTGGATCGGGGTGAGGCACTGGATGTCATATATTTAGATTTTTCTAAAGCATTTGATACTGTTCCACATAAAAGGTTGGTAAGTAAAATGAGAATGCTTGGACTGGGGGAAAATGTGTGCAAGTGGGTAAGCAACTGGCTCACTGATAGAAAACAAAGGGTAGTAATTAACGGTACATACTCAGACTGGATCCCTGTTACTAGTGGGGTACCACAGGGCTCAGTATTGGGCCCTATCCTCTTTAATATTTTCATAAATGATCTTACACAGGGATTGCACAGTAGAATATCGATCTTTGCAGATGATACTAAGCTCTGTAAAGTAATCCACACAATAGAGGATAATGTGTTATTACAAAGGGATCTGGATAAGTTGGAGGCCTGGGCAGAGAAGTGATAGATGAGGTTTAACACTGATAAATGCAAGGTTATGCACATGGGGAGGAAAAATCCATTACATGATTACATGTTAAATGGAAAAACACTGGGTAAAAGTGACTGGAGAAGGACTTGGGAATCCTGGGGGACAGTAAACTTAACTGTAGCAGCCAGTGTCAGGCAGCAGCAGCCAAGGCTAATAGGATCATGGGTTGTATTAAAAGGGGCATAGATGCACATGATGGGAACATCAT
Organism: Phyllomedusa bahiana; assembly: GCA_025379985.1. NCBI lineage: Eukaryota > Metazoa > Chordata > Amphibia > Anura > Hylidae > Phyllomedusa > Phyllomedusa bahiana. Next base: position 57,808 of record JAODAL010004942.1, on the reverse strand, counting down.
TCTCCCATTATACAAGTCACTGGGCAGACCACATATGGAATATTGTGTACAGTTTTGGGTACCAGTGCACAGGAAAGACATTGTAGAGCTTGAACAGGTACAAAGGCGGGCAACAAAAGTAATAAAAGGACTGGGTGGACTGCAATACCCAGAAAGATGAGCAAGATTAGGGTTATTTAGTTTAGAGAAAAGACGGCTTCGGGGGATATAATAAATATGTTTATATATATTAAGAGCCAATATAGAGATCTTGCTAAAGATTTAGTTATACCCAGGACTGTATCCAGAACAAGGGGGCATCCTCTACGTCTTGAGGAAAGAAAGTTTCTACATAAACATAGAAAGGGATTCTTTACTGCTAGAGCAGTGAGACTGTGGAACTCTCTGCCAGAGGAAATTGTCATGGTGAATTCACTAACAGAGTTCAAGAAGGGCTTGGATGCATTTCTGGAGCGTGATAATATAACAAGTTATAGTGACCAGGATTCTGGAAAGGGGTCGTTGATCCAGGCATTTAGTCTGTTTGCCAGATTGGAGTCGGGAAGGAATTTTTTCCCTAACATGAGGACAATTGGCTTCTACCTCATTGGGGGTTTTTTTGCCTTCCTCTGGATCAACACTTTAGCAACACTTTAGCAAAATGGGCTGAACTGGATGGACGTATGTCTTTTTTTCGGACTGACAAACTATGTAACTATGTGAAAGTATGGCACAACACAATGAAAGCGTCAATGGTGAGATGTTATCAGCGATTAAGAAAATAAATGAGAACAAGTAGGCCAAAACCAGATGACGTAAACCGGCAGCAGAATGTATAAGATCATCCCCGAACTAAAATTATACTTTGCATGATAGACTATAATTCAATAGTGATACAGGATCTCATTCTTGAAATGAAGTCCCTTTGGCATTATGTTATCAAGAGTGATGATCCAATGGGTCTTAGACGGTACCTGAGATCTCCTCCTCGTGTAGGGAATATTAAATGTTCAATCGTAAACGCCTGAAAGCATAGGTTTTAATCATGTATCTCTATAAAATGGAGCTGTATTTGAAATTGTGCCTCCAACAGGGTTGCTAATAGGCTGCACTCATAGTGTAGGATATTGAACATTGAGTGCAGCCTATTTAGTACCACTTGGTAAGAACTTTGACTACACTATGGGTATTGAACATTGATGCTAACTATTTTGTGGTGTTTAACATCTTCTTTATCGATGTGATTGGATATGAGATCTAGACTTACTGTTGCAGTTTCAAACAGGGATCATTTATGGATTTACATTTATGATTTCATGGCTATATAATTATGATGTCTGATTTGGTACTGCATAAACTATGCCATAATAGATTATTCTAAATGATCTATTCTACATATGTGTGGCTATGTTCTGATTTATTAACTAGGATCTGCACTCTGCTGGTCCATTTTGGATTTTTTTGAACACCAATTTTTTGTATGCTTTCAATTTTAATAAGTGATTAATAAAATATATATTTTACCCTATACTCTCTATATCTTTAGATTATGTAGTAGTTTAATAGAGAGGGGTTTATTATTATAGGGGGCCAGTATTTTGATTGGCCTAGCCATAAGAGAACTTTTGGACTTAAATTTGTGTGGATCCTTGCATTATTATTGTAGAAACTCAGCTTTTTGCAGAATTTGTCTCCTCAAAAGTATCACCATTCTTACTTGTTAGCTTCCGACGGACATATCCTAATGCAGAGTGTTAAATATTTAAAAGGAGAAGGTTAGAGATACAACCACTGACCTTTAGATATCTCAAATTGATTATGTCATGCATACTAACAAGAGCTTAATAATAAGGTGTATTTTTATTATTAATGAGCTGACCAATGAAAAATGATTATTAATGAGGCAATTGTTATAATAAATGATGATTATATTGTATAAACATATACTACCTGGTTTGCATAATGATACTCCTACCCTTGAAATCTCATAAAAACTCTTGCCAAACTTTTAATAAAGGTGAAAGGCTGTACGACATTATGGAAATGTCTCTTGTTCTTTCGACGATGTAAGTGCACAATCACTCTTGAGTTAATTTATAATTTGGGAACTATCACAGAGAAAAATCTTGGTACAAACACGTATTATAGAACAAAAAAGAAAATCACAGAAGCAAAATCTAAAATATAACTTTTAATTTAAATCTATTAAAACTCAATATCACTCAATCCGTATGGACAAAAATTAATGTCACTGGTAGGTCCCAAGAATCAATTCCACTGGTGGCCCCAAGAATCAACTCAACTGGTGGTCCCCAAGAATTAACTCCACTGGTGGGGCCCAAGAATTAACGTCACTGGTGGTGCCCCCAAGAGTCAACTCCAATGTTGGGCAAAACTAGTGGACCCCAAGTATCATCTCTACTGGTGGGGCTCAAGAATTAACATCACTTGTGGACCCCAAGAATCAACTCTACTGTTGCGCCCAAAGAATCAACTCTACTGGTGGCCCCAATACTTAACTTCAATGGTGAACTCAAAGCACATCCATCCACACTGTGCTCATTTATTTACGTTTGCTTGGCCATTGTGAATCTTAAAATATAATGTCAACTTTCTCTTTACAGCAGACTTTACAGCTGTATTTTTGAGGCTGTAGATAATGGGGTTGAGTACTGGAACGGCAACTGTATTAAAAAGAGAGAATATTTTATTGGAGTCTAATGTTTCCATTGTTGTTGGTCTCAAATATTGGCAGAAAAGTGTCCCATAAAGTAGGACTACCACTGTAAGGTGTGAGGAACAAGTATAAAATGTTTTTCTTCTCCCTGAGCTGGATCGTATACCCATGATTGATGTGATAATGAACAGATAGGAAACGAGGGTGAGCAGAAGGGGTGTGACACTAAGAAGGAAGACACCTTCTGTAAAGATCAAGAGCTCCAAGGCAGAGGTATCACTACAAGACAACTTCATGATGGGCGCTATATCACAGAAAAAGTGGTTGATTATGTTCGATCTATAACACGTTATCCTTAGCAGTAGAGTCATATAGGGTATAATTTCAGCAAAACCAACCAACCAGCACACCAAAGCAAACTGGATACAAATTTGAGGGTTCATGACTCTCGAGTAAGATAATGGGCTACATATGGCAACATAGCGATCGTAGCTCATAGCTGTCAATATTAAAAGTTCGATAGATGTAAAGCTACAAAAGAAATACAATTGTGCCATACAGGAGGCGAAGTCAATGATGGCATTGCCTGTTATAAACATAAAAAGAATTTTATGCAACGTAATTGTGGAACAAGTCATGTCGAGAATGGACAAGTGACCGAGAAAGTGGTACATCGGAGTGTGAAGCTGACCATCCAGGCAAATCAGAAGAAAGATGGCCGTGTTACCAGTAAGAGTGAAAAGATAAATGACAAGAACCAGGAAGAAAGTGAGAACTTGTAACTCTGGAACGTCTGTAATCCCTTTGATAATGAAAAAGTGGATTGTGGTCCTGTTTAGTGTGGCCATTGCTTTGCGTGTGGTCACTCAGCTTTAGCTACTGTGGACAGAGGTAAAGATCCATGAAGAGGAACAACTTCAATCACCACTTAAAGGGTTGTTCCCACTATCAACAATGCTTATCATAATGTTCCATTTATGAACATATAACTTTGTGTAATATATTGTGTTAATGAAATATGTAGTGTTCTCTTACTTTATCCAGAGCAGTTTGACCCAGTTTCCTCTGCTGTTCCTTTGGTTCCTGGCCACAGGCAGTTCATTGTTGGCCAGGAAGCCAGCATCATTGTGACGCCTCGTCCTGTGCTTCTATTGGTTATCGCCTACTCCATTACTACCTCTCCTCCTCCCTGACATCTCTCCTGGATTTTAACACATCCACAAATGATGAGAGGAGGCAAATCAGAGAAGGCACGTTGCTCATTTTCTACTATCATTCACCATAGCGGTGAATGATGGCATCGATGATACAAGGTCTGATGCCCTATTGTGAATCACATCCCGATGCTGCTATCCTGTATTGTTGCCATAGCAGCATCGGGACCGTGCACATGTACCGCCCAAAATTTAGAGACTTGAGACACCCCGATTATCACATTTGTAGAACTGTGGGGCTAGCTGAATTCAGGGGGTAAGATAACCCCTATAATGGGGACCAGTAAGGCGCTGTTGGTGAAGCAATTTTTGAGGCCTTTTTTGGTTCCCAGTATGGTCCTCAAGCTAATTAAAAAGTTTAATGAGAGCTTCATCAAGTCAGAAAAAATTACCACTGGAAATATTTAACCTGCAAAATATTATGAAAAGGCAATTAATAAGATAATGATACAGTGGATACAGAAAGTATTCAGACCCCTTTAAATTTTTAATTCTTTCTTTTATTGCAGCCATTTGGTAAGATCCAAAAAGTTCATTTTTTGCTGAGTAATGTACACTCTGCACCCCCCCCCCCATCTTGAAAGGAAAAAAAATAGAAATGTAGATATTTTTGCAGTTTTATTAAACAAGAAAAACTTAAATATCATATGGTCATAAGTATTCAGACCCTTTGCTCAGTATAGATTAGAAGCACCTTTTGAGCTAGTACAGCCATGAGTCTCTTGGGAATGATGCAGCAAGTTTTTCATCCCTGGATTTGGGGATCCTCTGCCTCTTCCTTGCAGATCCTCTCCAGTTCCCTCAGGTTGGATGGTGAATGTTGGTGGACGCCATTTTCAAGTCTCTCCAGAGATGCTCAATTGGGTTAGGGTCAGGGCTCTGGCTGGGCCAGTCAAGAATGGTCACAGGGTTGTTCTGAAACCACTGCTTTGTTATTTTAGCTGTGCGCTTCGGGTCATTGTATTGTTGGAAGATGAACCTTCGGCCCAGTCTGAGGTCCAGAGCGTCTGGAAGAGGTTTTCATCCAGGATATCTCTGTACTTGGCAACAATTATCTTTCCTTCAGTTGCAACCAGTTGTCCTGTCCCTGCAGCTGAAAAACACCCCCATATCATGATGCCACCACCATGTGTCACTGTTGGGTTTGTATTGGGCAGGTTATGAGCAGGGCCTGGTTTTCTCCACCGCTTACAATTAACACCAAAGTGTTAATTGTTCAATCTTCATCTCATCACATCAGAGAATCTTGTTTCTCATAGTCTGGGATCCTTCATGTGTTTTTTGGCAAACCGTATGCGGCTTTCCTATGTCTTGCACTGAGGAGAGGCTTCCGTCTGCGGCTTTCCTATGGCTTGCACTGAGGAGAGGCTTCAAGTCGGCCGCACTCTGCCATAAAGCCCCGACTGCTGGAGGCTGCAGTGATAGTTGACTTTGTGGAACTTTCTCCCATCTCCCTACTACATCTCTGGAGCTCAGCCACAGTGATCTTGTGGTTCTTCTTTACCTCTCTCACCAAGGCTCTTCTCCCACGATTGCTTAGTTTGGTTGGACGGCCGGGTTGAGGAAGAGTTGCGGTTGTCCCAAACTTCTTCCATTTTAGGATTATGGAGGACACTGTGCTCTTAGGAACCTTGTGTGCTGCAGAATTTCTTTTGTAACCTTGGCCAAATCTGTGTCTTGCCACAATTCGGTCTCTGAACTCATTGGGCAGGGCCTTCGACCTCATGATTCTCACGTGGTCGGACATGCCCTGTGACCTGTGAGGCCTTTTATAGACAGGTGTGTGACTGTCCTAATCAAGTCCACTCAGTTTCATTAAACATAGCTGGACTCCAATAAAGGAGTAGAACATCTCAAGGAGGATCAGAAGGAAATGGACAGCATGTCAGTTAAATATGGGTGTCACAGCAAAGGATCTGAATACTTATGACCATGTGATATCTCAGTTTTTCTTGTTTAATACATCTGCAAAAATATCTACATTTCTGATTTTTTTTTTTTTTAAAGTGGGGGGGAGGTACAGTGTGTATATTAAGCAGCAAAAAATGAACTTTTGGATCGTACCAAATGTCAACGATGAAAGAAAGAGTGAAATATTTAAAGGGGTCTGAATACTTTCCATACCCACTGTATGTCAACATCTCTGAGGTCACTTATTTAAGAAGACCAACCATAATCCATAGGCTATGTATACAGGATATCCTCCTCAAGACTAGGTGAATGGTTGTTAATCAATATTTTTGCACTTGAGCAATTTTCCCTGTGTGGTAATTTTCTGCATAGTTTTGTGAACTGGCCCTTATCCAATGTGCAGTTATGTACTAAGCAATTGCTCTTCTCATGGATAGTGGAAGTATTGATTATCAGTTTTCTGCACTTGTATAAAATATAACTTTGGGTCTCATTCTCATGGAAATTTCACTGTTTCGTATGATAGGACCATTTTCTCACAATAACTAAAAAAATCTGACATCATTTTCTTAAAGCGGTGTTCCAACAAGCACTTTTCATTGCTTCAGGTTGACCCAACATAGCTTTGAGCCGACCATATTAAAGAGTGAATAGGGTGGTGCTTGAAGCTGTCCTTTTAAGTCTATATTTTGAAAATGTTGATTTTTGACAGTAGTTGAATACACTCACTCAGTCGGGTCTGTTCGAACTCCCATGGAAATGAATGGGGAGTTAAGTGTCAATTAGTGCTGGAATGGGGTGCCTGGGGCCCAAAGGTGGAGTTGATACTTGGGACCCATCAGTGGAGTCAATTTATGGGGTCCACCAAGGGAGTTTATTATTGGGGCCCACCAGTGGACTTGATATTTGGGGACCAACAGTAGAGTTGGTTCTTGGGGCCCACCATTGGAGTTGGTTCTTGGGGACCTACAGTGGAGTTGATATTTGTGGCCCACCAGAGGAGTTTATTCTAGGGGCCCACCAGTGGAGTTGATATTTGGGACCTGATAGTGGAGTTGATTCTTGGGGCCAACCAGTGGAGTTGATAGTTGGGGCCCAACAGTGAAGTTGATATTTGGGGCCCATGATATAGCCTCCAAAAACTACACTCGACACGTGCACTTTGCCTCTTGCTTTCTGCCTTTCTCCTCGAAAGGGGCCCATTGTACCCAAGGGCCCACCAGGGGTTTCCTAATGTCCTATGTGGGCCATTCCAAGCCTGGTCACAAGCGCTGCTCTCCTCATAGCTAACTTGAGACAATCCAAGGCGCTGAAAAGCATTTTTTGGAACACTCCATTAAAATCACAGAGAAAAAAGCCACGCAGGATCCAGCGCACCTGGTCATGTGGGGCCTCCTATTAGGGCTGCGCCCACATGTCCGGCCCTGGCTTTGAGGGGGGCAATAGCTTAGTACATAACTGAACATTGGATAAGAACCAGTTCACACCAGTATGAAAAAAAGCCACCGCACCATACAGGGAAGTTAAACAGACATCAGTTCTTACAATCGCTGTAAATCAAGCTTTTACATGACCTGTGGGACAGACGCTCCTTTCGCTCCCAGTCCTGGGTTTTGTTGCAAGATTTGTCCTTCTTCAGTTAACATCAGAAATTCCTTATCTTCATTTAGTTAAGAAAGCAGAGCTCACAGCTTGTCCTCTCCCGGAGCCAAAGGAAATGGCTGCAATGTTTCGGGGTATGTCCCCCTTTGTTGACCACAACTGAAAAACCTTCCCAACCCCCTTTAAATGGAAGGCAGTCACGTGATATGCGGAAGCTAAGTCTAAGTAATATTCATTAAAAAGCTCAAAAAAGCACATTTATCTATTTACAATCTAACCTGAAACCAAAAAACCTTTGCAAACAATACCCATAAGTTATATATACACCTCCATACTTTAACCTGTATAACCTATCTGTATATACCTCACCAGCTGACATACATAGGACAACATCTGAATACGCAGAATATCTACTCACAGTCCAAAGGTACCAACCAACGTGGATCCATCTACTCGCGCCTGCGCAGGAATGACCTATGACATGTCCATCTAGATTCAATCTGCACTCGCGCACTGCTTCTACCTTACACATTTTGTAACTCCTAGCGCATGCGCACTCAGTCCACAGCAGCGAGTAAAGCGTAACATGCACAGTCCAAGTAATTCTCGGTAATGACATAGGTAAGTATAGGTTCTTATTTGGTGAAGATATGGAGCTCATGTAGGGTTCTCAGTACTCCTTAGCTCTCAGTCCACAGAAACACATCCCAATGACATTGTGGCTGAGATATGTGGAAGACAGAGGATGAACTGAAGGAATTTAATCAGTATATTTACCAGATACAGTACATTCCCTATTAGAATTTACAATCACTAAAGATCCCCATTCATTTCCTTTCCTTGATGTGAAGGTGATCAAACACGGTGATAATAAGTTAGCGGCTACGCAATAGGTGAACCCCTTAAACCGAACCCTGAAAAGTACTTGATGACCGGCACATTTTTTTAGTTTTTGCCTCCTTGTGTTTCAACAGTCATAACTTTCTTATTTTTTCAATGACGCAGTTGTACGAGGCCTCGTTTTATTCGGGACAAGTTGTAATCTATGGGGGAATAGTTTAAGTTCACTTAAAATTATAGCAGAATTGTTTTTCAATTTGTTTCACTTTTTTTGTTTCTAATTGTTTTTTTACATCATTCATATTTCACTCTTAAGATTAATTCTACAGGTTATTATTGTCGTGTGGATGCCTAATATGTGTAGGGTTTGGTGTGTAATGTAGGAACAATTATTTTTTATTTAATATTTATTTTTATTTTATTATTTATTTCTTTTTTTTACACTTTTTTATGTTTTTTAAATCCCATGAAGGGATGACTGTTTTACAGTTTTTTTTTTGCACTTAGTAATGTATTAGCATATTCATATATGCTAATACATTATAATCTGTGTCAGTCTGACACAGGCAGTGATCAGGGCAGCTCACAGTCTGTCCTGGTCACTGGCTTATTGCACAGAGAGTCCTGCGGCTACTCTAGGACCCCAGGGCTGACTGTGCAGCCGTTCCCCAGGCTCTGACAGGTTACCGGCGTCCCAATCACCCGACAGAGCAGGGGAAAGCCCCTTGCTTATGCTGCAGTCACTGACTGTGGCAATCAAAGGGTTAAGCGCGGGGAGAAAAGGTTTTCCCGGCTCCCCGGGGCTTGCAGAGACTGCACTGGGGACAGGGCTTTGTAGTACAGCTCCATTCTCAGCACTGCTGCGACACCGGGAGCTGCAAACCCCAATATCTGCAACGACACCAAAAGACATCGCTGCAGACAAACGACCTGGGCGCTTGTTAAGGGGTTAAAGAAACTGAATGTAATAATTTATTATGGAATGAAAGCTGCCATGCCCCAAACGTCACCTGGGGGATTCGCAGGGGACAGTTTTCTAGAGTCTGTTTCATTTGTTTTACTAATGAAGAATATAGTAGGAACAAAAAGAAGATAGTGAAAAAAAAAACATTTGTTGAAAGAGGATATCCCAGTAAGGAAGTGGAAACAAAATTGGGGATTTACACCGTGATGAGATCAGGAAGAGAAAAGCAAAAATGGTAGAACATCATAGTGTTGATTTTTTTTTTAATCTACATATGATGAACATGCAGGATTTATTAAAAATACTCTTCTTAAAGGGGTTGTCTCACTATGTTGATTCATCTCACCTCAGTCCTGTTTTCTTGGTTTCATTCTGAATTCAGGGGTGTGTTTACTGGCTTCCACTAGGCTGCAGTAGAAGCCAGGTCTGTAGCTATGGCATTCAAACAATCAAAGGGCTGCACACAGCACTTTCTGAATAGTTATTTTACTTATATCATAAAGTGCATGGTGTGTGAACTTCAAGCAACAATTCCAACATACTCCAAATCGTCACATTAATATCAATAAGCAAGTCAGTACTTAGCTGGATATTATAGCCATCACTTTAGCTTCACATCTCAGCAAAAAAAAATACCGTATATACTCGAGTATAAGACGAGTTTTTCAGCACAAAAAATGTGCTGAAAAATCCGACCTCGGCTTATACTCGAGTCACTGTCGGCGCTCGGTCCATTGCATCGCCCGAGCGCCGACAGTGACTCGAGTATAAGGGGACACTTCAGTTATATGCGACTCTTCAGGGAGCGCATATAACTGAAGGCCGAGTCAGTTGACAGTGTCCGGGCGCTGCGGTGGCCCAGGAGCTGTCAGCGATCTCTTCCCCTGAATGCGACTCCTCCGGAGCGCATACAGGTGAATAGATAGCACTGCGGAGCAAAGAGCGAGCGTTCCATGCTCCGCAGTGGACTCCGGGCGGCCGCAGACTCGTGGCTGTCTGGAGTTTCCGGCACAGGCAGCGTGTGTCATCACACTGCGTGCGCGGCCTGATGACATCACCCGCCTGTGCCGATAAGACGGAGGAGAGCGCGCCTGAGGCGGAGCAGCGGGGAGCGAGGTAAGTAGTTGTTTTTGTTTTAAAACCCTACCTATACCTGCCTATAACCTGCCTAGGGGGACCTATACCTGCCTATAGCCTGCCTAGGGGGACCTATACCTGCCTATAGCCTGCCTAGGGGGACCTATAGCTGCCTATAACCTGCCTATGAGGGCCTATACCTGCCTATAACCTGCCTATGAGGACCTATACCTATGCCTATATGCCTGCCTTAGGGGGCAATTATCCTACTGCCTATAGCCTGCCTAGGGGGACCTATACCTGCCTATAACGACCTATACCTGCCTATACCCTGAATATGAGGACCTATACCTGCCTATAACGACCTATACCTGCCTATATCCTGCCTATGAGGACCTATACCTGCCTATAACGACCTATACCTGCCTATAACCTGACTATGCGGACAATTACCTGCCTATAGCCTGCCTTGGGGGACTTATAGCTGCCTATTAGTTCCTATGGGGACATTAAACTGCCTATACATGCCTATAACCTGCCTATGGGGGACATTAAACTGCCTAAACCAGCCTATAACCTGCCTATGGGGGACATTAAACTGCCTATGTAATTTTATTGGCATCTATTTTTATTTTTAAAATTCACCAGTAGCCGCTGCATTTCCCCCCCTAGGCTTATACTCGAGTCAATAAGCTTTCCCGTTTTTTGTGGCAAAAGTAGGTGCCCTGGCGTATACTCGAGTATATACGGTATATATATATTTTTTTTATTTATTTTTTTTTTTTGCTGGGATGTGAAGCTAAAGTGACTGGCTATAATATCCAGCTAAGTACTGACTTGCTTATTGATATTAATGTGACGATTTGGAGTATGTTGGCATTGTTGCTTGAATTCATACACCATGCACTTTATGATATAAGTTAAAATAACTATTCAGCAATTACTGTGTGCAGCCCTTTGATTGTTTGAAGACATATGAGAAAGGGGGATTGAGGAAACTCCCATGATGTGGCTGTGAATGAAAGTCAGTACATGAACTATAATATAACGGCTCTTCTATGTGATATTATATGTGACGATTTGGAGTAGTGTTTGGCATTGTGCTTGAAGTTCTACACCAGCATTATGATATAAGGTACAAATAACTATTAGCAATTGTGTGGCAGCCCTTTGATGTTTGAAGACATATGAAACAGGGGATTGAGAAACGCACCAGATGTGGCGTCAATAAAGTCGATACATTAACTATAATATAACGGCTCTTCTATGTGAATTGACTGTAGCTATAGCAACCAGTGCTAGCAGCCTATCAGGCGAGATTGAACAGGTCTGTAGCTATAGCGACCTGAGGAGCTGATGCAGTCCATACAAGAGAGGATATCTAGGAATAGGTAGGACACTGTTAATGGACACATATTACAAAGTGATTTTTGCAAGATCTGTAAAATAAAAAGCATGTCTACCATGTCCGAATTGTGTATCGTTAAAGGGGGGAAAATCATGCATCCCACTAAAGCAGTGTTTCTCAACTCCAGTCCTCACGCCCAACCAACAGGTCCTGTTTTCAGGATTTCCTCTTTATTGCACAGGCGATGTAATTATTGTCCCTGCATTCTGTTGGAGATCCTGACACAGGTGATATCATTATTGTCAGTGCATTCTGTGGGAGATCCTGAAACATGACCTGTCGGTGGGTCCTGAGGACTGGAGTTGAGAAACACTGCACTAAGGGATACCCTACACAGAACAGGGGAAACTCCACAGGTAACAAATGTACATGATAAAGTGCCAATGTGGTAAAGTGCACGTGGGACAAGCAAATACAAATCAGACTGAACGAACAGCGGCTCCAGATTAGACTCCATGAAAATGAAAGACGACTGAATGAAGGTGAGAATTTAGGAACAAAGAGAAAATTCATCCATTGCCGGACACTTTTAGGAGTTGACATGCAATTCTTTTCAAGACGGAGCGGCGCTTTTGAAACACGCAGCGGCGATCCCTCATGTGAACGCCGCTGCGTGTTCGCCATAGACAGCAGTGATAATCTCACTGCTAATTGTTAGATCCGTCTTGGGGACCGACAGTGCGGACTCCAAGACGGATACCTAAAGCACTTGTAACACGGAGTGAAAACTCCGTGTGAACAAGCCCTAAGTCTGTTCTTAAGTTGAATGAGTATGTAAGTGGGAACAGGTAGATTTATTAAATATAACTCCAGCACTAAAGGTTTATTTTTTGTTTCTGGATAGTGCAGGGAAGGGTTTTTACATTTGTATGTGCCCCTGTTAAGAAGATTTCCCATCATGTGCTGCTATGTCATGCTGGAACTTGTACTTCCAGAGCTACTATCTACTGTGGAACATGGAACTACAAGTGCCAGCATGCCCTATAAGTCTCCATGTGTAACTAGGGGACAGATATAAGTTGGAACGGCGAAAGTCGGGGACTACCTGTACACAGTTACAGAAATCCAAAATAGGAACAGCACAAGATACTCCACCAATTGTAGGCCATCATTTTTGGGAATTTTTTTGTACGCAGTTACAGTCACTTTGTCCTAAAGGCCTCAGAGAGGAGCGGAGCCTCTAACTAATCACCATGTTTAATCACCTTTACATCAAGGAAAGGAATCATATGGGTATCTTTAGTGATTGTAAATTCAAATCGGGGATATACTGTATCTGGTAAATATACTGATTAAATTCCTTCAGTTCATCCTCTGTCTTCCACATATCTCAGCCACAATGTCATTGGGGTGTGTTTCTGCAGACTGAGAGCTAAGGAGTACTGAGAACCCTACATGAGCTCCATATCTTCACCAAATAAGAACCTATACTTACCTATGTCATTACCAAGAATTATTTGGACTATGCATGTTACGGTTTAGTCGCTGCTGTGGACTGAGTGCGCATGCGCTAGGAGTTCCATAATGTGTAAGGTAGAAGCAGTGCGCAAGCGCAGATTGAATCTAGATGGACATGTCATGGGTTATTCCTGCGCAGGCGCGAGTAGATGGATCCACGCTGGTCAGTACCTTTGGACTGTGAGTAGATATTCGGCGTTTTCAGTTGTTGTCCTATGTATGCCAGCTGGTGAGGTATATACAGATAGGTTATGCAGGTTAATGTATGGAGGTGTATATATAACTTATGGGTATTGTTTGCAAAGGTTTTTTGGCTTCAGGTTACATTGCAAATAGATAAATGTGTTTTTTGAGCTTTTTAGTGAATATTACTTAGATTTAGCTTCCGCACATCACGTGACTACCGTCCATTAAAAGGGGGTTGGGAAGGTTTTTCAGCTGTGCCTGACAAAGGGGGACAAACCCCGAAACATTGCAGCCATTTCTTATGGCTCCAGGAGAAGACAAGCTGTGAGCTCCATTTTCCCAAATAAATGAAGATAAGGACTTTCTGATGTTACCGGAATAAGGACAAAACCCAGGACTGGGAGCTAAAGGAGCATCTGTCCCACAGGTCATGTAGAAGCTTGATTCCCAGCGATTGTAAGAGCTGATGTCTGTGTAACCTTTGGAATATTAAACTCTTCTGCAACTTTGGAGACGAACTATGGCAAATTCTATTCATTAGACCGGAGCTCAAATTCTGAACACAATTGTCGGTCGCTCTAATGTAATCTCCCTGTACAGCTGCTCAGAGGGGCTGGTGTGAAATATCCGCATTCTGCAGTTCTGCAGTCAGAAGCCGTGCGCTTACCTTTCCAGGTTGTCTAACAATGTGTAAATATATGAAGCTGAGTTTCTGCTGGATCTTTGCTCCCGGTTCTCAGTCGATCATCACATTTTTCGTGCTGCAGAACAAACACAAAGCAGGAGAGGAGAGAAGATTTTTTGCTTGAATAAGATCGGCTCCGGGGATAGAACAGAAGAAGGCATCAAATAAAAAGGTAAAACACTAGAAAGAAAGAACAGCAGAAGTGACGCCCGGGGCGCTGCCTCTCGCTGGATCTTCCTGTATCTATAGCTGCAGACTAAATAGGAACATGGAACATCCTCAGAGATTATTCCTGACCCCAGAGGAACCATCTGCAATTAAATGTCTAATGATAAAAATAATTAGAAAGAATTATCCTCTAACAGGATGAAATGTAATAATTTACTACTACAACCACCACTAATACTCTTACTACTTCTACTACTATTATTACTAATAATAATAATAATAATACCAGCACTATCAATACTATTATAACTACTATTCTTACTACTACCACTACTGCTAATAATAACACTATTAGAACTACTGCTACTATTAATACTATAACTACTACCACTAATAATACTCTTACTACTACTACTATTACCACTACTGCTATGATCAATAATACTATAACTACTCTAACTACTAATAATATTACAACTACTGCTACTATTAATCATACTATAACTACTACTACTCTACAACCACTACAAATACTATTACAATTACTACGAACAATAATACTATTATTACTCTAACTACTACCACTACTAATATAATTACTACTAACACTACAGCTAATCATACTCTTACTACTATTACTATTAGAACTACTGCTACTATTAATAATAATACTATTACAACTACTAATAATAATACTTTTTTTAATAGTCTTACCTCGACAACTAATACTAATACCATTACAACTATTGATACTACAATTTTTACTACTGCTATTACAAATACTGATAATTATAGTAATGAACTAATACTAATTACTACCGCTACCAATATAATTACAACTACTGCTACTATTAATAATACTATAGGTACTATTACTCTACTATTACTTCTACCACTAATACTCTTACTACTACTACAACTACTGCTACTATCAATGATACTATAACTACTTCCTACTCTACTATCACTACTACCAATACGACTAAAAATACTCTTACTATTACTACTACTGTTACAACTACTGCTACTATTAATAATACTATAACTATTATTACTTGACTATTACTACTAACACTACAGCTAATACTACTCTTACTACTACTACTATTAGAACTACTGCTGCTATCAATAATACTATAACCACTACTACTCTACAACCACTACAAATACTATTACAATTACTACTAACAACAATACTATTAGTACTCTAATACCACTACTAATATAATTACAACTACTGCTACTATTAATAATACTATAACTACTACTACTCTACTATTACTACTACCATTACAGCTAATAATGCTCTTACTAATACTACAACTACTGCTACTATTAATAATACTATAGCTACTACTACTCTATTACTACTACCATTACGGCTAATAATGCTCTTACTACTACTATTACAACTACTGCTACTATCACTAACACTATAACTACTACTACTCTACTATTACAATTACCACTAACAATAATACTATTATTACTCTAACTACTACCACTACTAATATAATTACTACTAACACTACAGCTAATAATACTCTTACTACTACTACTACTACTACTACTATTAGAACTACTGCTACTACTACTAATAATAATATTACAACTACTACTAATAATACTTTTACTAATACTTTTACCTCTACAACTAATACTAATACCATTACAACTATTGCTACTACAATTTTTACTACTGCTATAACAAAAATACTGATAATTATAGTAATGAACTAATACTATTACTACTACTCTTACTATTACTACCACTACAGCTAATAATACTCTTACTACTACTACTATTACAACTACACGGACGCAATCAGCTCATTTATTCCAGGTGACAGGAATTAGCTCCGTATATAAAGACCTTTGGAGCAGTTTATTTTTGTCCACTGAAGAAGCCTGAGTGGCGAAACAAAAGTATATACTTACTGAATACTGATATTTTGTATTTGATCTTTGGATATGTTTTTTGATAGCTTTATACCAATGCTTGTCCTCTTTTTTATATTGCTCTTCCTCTTGTCTTTTGTTTTGGTTGTTGATTTTTGTAATTATATTTTTTTAAAATTAATAACATTTGTAATTGGTGATGTTTTATTTATTTATTTTATTTATTGTCGTATATCATGATTTTGGGAGTTTCTCGTATTAGTGAAGTAGGGTTTATTGGAGCTTTTTGTGTAGTATCAATAATACTATAACTACTACTACTCTACAACCACTACAAATACTATTACAATTCCTACTAACATTATTACTATTATTACTCCTACTACTACTACTACCACTACTAATATAATTACAACTACTGCTGCTCTAACCACTACTACTATTACTACTGATGCTACTACTACTAATAATAATACTATTACAACTACTATTAATAATACTTTTACCACTCAAAACTAATGCCATTACAACTATCGCTACTACAACTTTTTCTACTACTGAATACTATAACACTACTTCTGCTACTAATTGTAAGTCTAATGAACCTATATACTATTACTACCTTATACACACTCTCTACTTACTCTACTACTAATACTATTTTAATGACTGCTTATAATGATATTACTACTACTACTACTATTACCACCACTACTGCTGGTAGTACCACCACCATTACTACTACTCTTACTTCTACTACTAATACTATTTTAATAACTACTTATAATACTATTATTACTACTACTATTACCACTAATGCTACTGGTAGTACCACCACCATTACTACTACTTTACTACTTCTACTTTACCACTACTACAACTACTACTACTTCCTTTTTCCTCTATTGACATGGGGCCAACTTGAAAGATTACCACTTCTGCTGGTTTTTGGCTTTCACTTGGGCCAGGTAAGGTTGGTGTCAGCAGCACCTATTTCTTGATACAGGCTCTCCCATCAAGAGCCCCCTGGCTTTTCTCTTCTACGTCATCCTTGCAGGTTCCTGTCTGCAAATTTCATCTGCACCCTTTTGCAGGGTGTGTCCAACTCCTCTCCACTTGTGCTAAAAAAAAAAAACTCTAGTTCTATTAGCTTCAGATGCTATGTGTTTGAAACCCAGTTGGCTGCCCACCTGCCCAATAAGATGTAGCACAAACATTGGTTGACACTGAAGACTATGAACTTGTAACTTTTGCATATTTTTAGCTGGGATGCACCACATCTTGCTCCCATAAAGTAAGAGAGCAAGACTGACTTGTGTTTGTATCACTACAAAGATGAGCTTTCAACGTGTAGGGAACAATAAATGAAGACTTTTTCCCAAAAATATTAGTCTATTGATATTACCTTTGTCAGCAGATAAGAGAGATTTTATCTGTTCTGAGTGCACCCAGGATTCTTTGATTACTGTATTGTTCTCCCTTCATGTTCACACAGAGAGCAGGAAGTGATGTCACCAGAACGGACCGCAGCTTGAGAACAGAGTGTGTTAAATCTAACAAACAAAGGAGATTAATTACATTTGATTGTTAACTTTGAGCTCTGAAGCTCTCTGTTTTATAAATGACATCTCCTGCAGTCATGTCTGTGGTCAGGGCAATGAGAAGAGCTAGGAATACCAAGCTGATATACTAATCACTGCTAGGGAACTCCCACAGTCCAACCAGAAAGATTAGGGTAGTATGAATCTGAAGCTCTGAGAAACAGCATGGTGAGACAAACCCTTTAATGTTCAAAGTGAAGATTCATATTTTGGTATTTTGGCTGAGTTGGTTCAAAAACCAAGGACCTGTTATATAAAAACTGTCTAGCAATAAGACTTCCTTGTTGCCCATAGCAACCAATCAGAGCTCATAGCAACCAACCAGAGCCCATAGTAACCAATCAGAGCCTATAGTAACCAATCAGAGCTCATAGCAACCAATCAGAGCCCATAACAACCAATCAGAGCGCAGCTTTTATATTTCCAGAGTGCTATAATAAATGAAAGCTGAGCTGTGATTGGTTGTTATGGGTAACAAAGAAAGCCTTTCTACTAGACATTTGAAAGAGGTTGCTACGATGGCAGGGACAGGGATTGTCTGCTGCACTACCTTGTTAACCCAGGAGACCTGGGAGAGCAAGGTTACCCCCTTCAATATTGTAAGAGAGCATGCTGCTCAAATGTAGGAGAGGATAGCCCAAGTGATGTTCCATTGTGAAGGACTATATTCTCCAAGCGCAGGAGGCCCAGACTAGAGTCTTTGATTGGTCAGCCCATCGTAGAAAATTTAGTCCAGGAGACAGAGTTTTAGTCTTAGTGTCTACTGTGAAAAGTAAATTTCTGGCAAAATTGCATCGGCCATGTGAGGTATTAGAAAAGGTAGGCAAAGTGAATTATTGGGTGCACCAACCAGACAGGAGAAAACCCTATTAAATCTTTCACGTCATGGGGACTTCCGGGGGCGGGGTATCGCGCATGGCCGCCTGTTACAACGGCTCCTGCTGTAGACGCCTGCATCTACCAGATTTGTCGTCCATCCGAGCTCACAGGTCCACCAAACCTCGGGTGGGACTAGCAAGAGGACTGGTGCACACAGCGGTGAAGCCATTTTTCTATTTATCCCCGGGAGTCCGTGGCGGTGAGAAGCACCGTGTGAGACCTACCTCCTACAAGTAGGCCTGGCGGCCATTTCTGCTGAGCCATACCCTTGGGACTGCCTGCCCCGAACGCGGGAACGTGAACTCTGAACTCTGCCGCTGACAGCCGCGCAGTGAGGGGCTGTGTGAAGAGGAGCGCTCACTTCATCCCACCTTACCTTGCCTGTCAGCAGCCGGGAACCTGCGAGATCACTCCTGCACCAGCGGAGACTGCCTCTTCGCGCCCACCACAGGACCTGGTGCGTGTGGGCGTCGGGCTCGGTGGTCTGCATCCAGGAACACAGCTCGGTGTGCGGGTCACCGGAGACGGCGCTGACACTGCCGGAAGGCATCCGCCAGCTGCATGCTACAACAGCGAGAGAGCGGTGATCCTGGACGAGAACCTAGGATCTCCTCCATTACTGAGGTCAGTGCTGGGGACGCTGGGAGACCGGGGCAGCTGCCACCAACATCACGGGCCGGACACTATATTGGCCCTGTGCTATACGGCCACAGCTAATCTCATCATAGCCCCTGACCGGACTGGCTGCAGAGGACTGATCTTATAGCCTAACACAGTCTTGCTCTCCTGGCGACGATCTGCTCATATAGTCTGCCCCCCCAACCACCACAGACTTCATCAATAACATTAAGCACTGAATCTTTGACTGTCTTTAATGTGGCTCACACTCCTGGCTATATGTGCTTTATAATACATTAACTCTTCACTGTCTGAGCTGGATACAGCCCCAGCTATAGAGGAACAGGGAGAGCCCCCTCCCCCCTCCTCCCTGCTCTGACACATTCGTTTGCATGACCCCCCTGGCTGCTGTGGGCAATACTGATCTAGGGGTACAACTGGAGTGACTCTGCTGCCATCTGCTGTTCCACGGCGACCCACTTACCTACATTTTTATAAAACAATTTCTGGAGGACTGTCGCCTTCTACTGGCACTGTAAATTACTACACCTATTCTAGCTCTACCCTCTACCCCATCTATGAAAAAGACTAACAAGGAAGAACCAGTGCAAAGTCCAACCCAGATCTGGCTACAGGTCACCCTGCTTTCCACACATGTTAGGGGAGACGACTGCTACTGCTGTGCCTAAAGATGTAGCTCACCCATGATAACCTGTGGCTCCATACCCACCTGAGTAACACTTCATCTCGAGGCCACCACTTGAACCACATGTCAATCTAGCCTTGCACTTCCCGTCCAACCTCCCTACTGAATAGAACAGCCTCACCTTCCATCATCGACCCATCCCATATGGACCCTATGCCTGTCTGAATCACTCCAACCTGATGGACTGCTGTTCATTGAGCGCACTTCATCATAGCTGTTTATAACAGTATGTACAAGTATGCCCGCAAAACAAATAGAACATCACGCTCAAAAAGCAACAATTCTAAATCTCTTTCAACCGTACCTGCATCTACTGCTCCAAATAAAACCAATCAGTGCCGCACAATCAACTAGGAAGATGAGCTCGCCAACCCGCTCCTCCCTCTCCCCTTCTGAGGGAGAAAGTTCCCCGGCTTCTACCTCTTCGCCGTCAGCTCCAGCCCCCAACATCACGATGTTGACCGATGCTGCCTCAGTGGCACACGAGGTGTCTCAGCTGATCCTCCCAGCATTAGACAAACGCTTGGACATCATACAAGCATCTATCAATGCTGCACATGCACAAGTTACAAGTAATTCCCAGAAGATTGTAGAGCTGGAAACTAAAACAAGCACAGTAGAAGACAAAATGACACGATCTCTGATTGATAATTTGAGAGACAAACTTGACGACCTGGAAAACAGGGAACGCCGAAATAATCTACGGTTTAGCCTTGGAGCTAACTGTCCCCACTGACCAATTAGTGGTTGAAAGAGTACACCTTATGGGAGCTCAGCGAGATCAGTTCCTTAATTGGGCCGTGAAGGAGGCTTATCTAAAAGCATACCGTCGAAAGCATGACCTTACTGTTGGCGGGAACAAAATCCTACTCTTCCAAGACTTCTCTATACAGGTCACTCAGAGCAGGAGGGCGTTCAATGACGTTTGCAGGTATATCCATACCAATAACGTACGTTTTCAACTTCTGTACCCTGCCAAACTGAGAGGAACCATCAATGGACAAACCTCCACGTATGACGACCCAGAGGAGGCTCGTGGTCATCTACTCCCAGCGGAGTGACCTTAGCATAACAGAGCGATATACCACTCTGCGCAAAGGCAGGTGGAAATGAGCAACACCTATGTTTCTACCTCTTGACGTGGTGAACCGAGATATTGCTTACCTTTTCTTATATCCACTACCGGGTGGGCTGTGGGTTGCCACAGACGTCACCCCTTGACATATATGCCACATATTTGGCACACAAAATATGAGACAAGTTCAAGGTCTCAACTGGTTTATTGTTATGTAGTTATAACACTGTTTATTAAGTCTATGTTTTACCTGTATATGTTGATGCAATGCCTAAACTTCGTATCTTACTATGTTAATGGTCATGTACAAGATAGTGTATGCTTTCCGAAACATGTCTGGTCAGACACTGTTAGACGGTCTCCCGCCATGGGTCCCCCCCTACCGCACTTAATGGAGGACAGAGGCGCTCGCTGGGATGCCCACTGGACTCCAAAGCACATGCTTACTATTTTGGTAGTCTTCCAATATCATGAACCAGGATGAGTCACCCAACAGCAGAGGCGGAGCTGCCAACCCCTGTGGCTCTTAAGCTTCTCTCTTGGAACACGGCTGGTTTAAACACTCCAGAAAAGCGTAGGAAAGTCGTAACACACATCAAAAGATTGAAAGCTGATATTACTTTCATACAGGAAACCCATTGGAAATCAGAGCATTATGTGCCTATACAGGCTTCCTGGCTATACCCCCCAGTAACGGCAAACTATATCTCCAAGTTGCGAGGAGTAGCAATCTACTTCAGGAGAGGACTGGTCCAAAGAACAGAGGAACAATGCTTAGACCAAGAGGGTAGTTTCATTTACACCAGGGTCGTCATTGCGCACAAAACCTACACGCTTGTCAACATCTATGCCCCAAATGGTCCAAACACGGATTTTCTTTCAGCTCGACCTTCATCATGTCTAGACCATATTCCAACCTAGTCCTAATGGGTGATTTTAATCTGGCCCCCACAGCTAATTTAGACAGATCAGGCAGTAGGGGAGAAACCGACCGGATACACCCGTCTTTCAAAGACCTGTTGGAGAAATTAGGTCTGTTTGACCACTGGCGGGTTGCCAACCCATCTACCAGGCAATACACCTTTCACTCCCAGGCCCACGATTCCTTCACCCGCATAGACATGGCCCTACTTGCCTCGGCGCTCTACCCGGCGATAATATGTTCCCGCATCCACCCAATAGTGATCTCTGATCACGCTTCCATTGAAGTCTCACTCTGAATCTCTGAACAGAACGCGGGCTCACGTATATGGTGATTTCCAAGTTACTTAGCTGATTCAGATGATTTTAAAGACTTCTTGAAAGTCCATTGGGCTCAATTTCTGAAAGACAACCAACCTCAGGCACAAGACACATCTCTGATGTGGCTCACTGCTAAAGCAGTGATGCGGGGACATATTATTGGCTACACCTCCCTAAAACGCTCAACCCACCACAAGAAATTTCAGGAACTACATAACAATCTAATGACAGCACAAGAGGAGCACACCTCCTTAGGCACCTCAGACTCCAAAAAGAAATATATTGAGGCCCCAAACATTATTAAACACCTTTCTCCAAGGTTCTGCCCAATCGCACATTAGACAACAACAAAATAAATTTTACCGGTGGGGAAACAGGGCTGGTAAGCTACTAGCAGGGCTGACTAAACCTTGGCAACTGAGACCCCCTATCGCTGCAATTAAGTCACCTACTACAAATACACTCATTAACAAATCAGAAGACATTGAAAGAGCCTTTACCGTATTCTACGAATCTCTTTACAGCGCTGAACCATACGATTCATCTAAAGTTTCCACCTTTCTTTCCCAAATTCAGATGCCGAGTTTGTCCCCAGATCAACGAGACTTCCTCGAAAAGGAGATCTCGGAGGATGAGGTAAAAATGGCCATTACACAGCTTGCGAACGGTTAAACCCCAGGACCCGACGGTTACTCGGGAGAGTTGTATAAAATATAAAACTGAACTTCTGCCCCTTCTCACGAAGCTTTATAATGACATATATTTAAATTCCACAATTGTACACACCGTCTTTGATTCCCGAACCATTTTAATACCTAAACCAAATACGGACCCTGTTCTCCTAGCCTCATACCGCCCAATTTCTTTGCTAAACCAAGATTATAAAATTCTAGCAAAAATTATAGCCTGTAGATTACAATCAATTCTCCCATGCCTGATTCACCCCTCCCAGAACGGCTTTATTTCTAACAGGCAGGCGACGAAGAGTGTGAGGATGGCAGTAGCGGCGATGTCTCTGGCTCAGACAGGGGAGCACCCGGTGTCTATGCTCCTAAGTCTTGACGGCGAAAAAGCCTTCAATAAGATATCCTGGCCATACTTAGATGCCGCATTGGCGAGGAGAGGGTTTGGAGACTTATTTCCCAGCTTTCTAGATCACATACAGTCTAACTCCTCAACCTGTCTCCTTGTCAATGCCGCATCGCCTCGACTATAGATTTATTTAGAGGCACGAAACAGGGATACCCACTGTCCCCTCTTCTTTTTAATTTAGCTTTAGACCCCTTGCTTTACCATATTTCGCAATCCCCTATCTATAAAGGAATTTGAGGCCCTGGGCAGGAGCTGAAGGTGTCGGCATACGCGGACGACCTGCTGCTGTTCGTGTCTGACCTGGAGACATCGCTGCTGCCTATACTAGCTGACATACAACTGGCAGGTGGTTTGATGGGCTATACTATTAAAGTGGACAAAAGCGAGGGGCTGCTTCTGAAAGGCCCGACCAGGCCATCTTGGTCAGCCTTATTCCCAATTAAGTGGTGCACGACCTCATTGAAATATTTGGGCATCTGGTTATCCCGACATCCACACAGCATTTACTCGGAAAACATTAGCAAATACCTGGAGAAACTCGCCGTGACGCTACGAGGTTGGGCCAAACTCCCGCTCTCCTTTATGGGCAGATGTAACCTGCTAAAGATGATAGAATGTCCGCGTCTGCTGTACATCTTCCACATGCTACCTATGTATCTCAAAATTAAAGACGAAAAACTAATTCTGAAACACTATAGGTTATTCATCTGAATATAGGAGAGCCGCATCAACCTATTCTATCTCAACGTAAACTAATGGAGCCTGACCTACCACATATAAAACTGTATAATGTACGCCGCGGGCCGCAGTCGCGGCTCCCACTGTGCGCACGGGACTGCACTGCGGCTGCCCACCAGTGTCCTTCTGCTCTAGGCATGGAAACCCGTACTTACCAGTCCGCTCCCTCTCAAGCACTGTACAACCACCGCGCGAAATCCTGGCTTAGCCAGCGGACGGGTGGTCCGGAATAAAGCCACACGCCGCCTTAGTTAATTGACGGCCGCTGTCCTAATTATGGTAGACTGTCCCCACACTCGCCCACTTTGATGTGTTTGAGCTTAGAGTGTACATTCAGTTCAAGTCTTGCATATTCCCCGTAAGTACAACTACTAGTCAGACGCCTGTTACCGATTAACCATTACCATATGCACTGAAAAGTAATTTACACGACCTGCCCTGACTGAGCCTGATCTGCCCTAGTCCACATACTCGAAAACATACCACTGCGCCTGCCCGGATACCATATCCGACGGAGTGACCCTCGACATGTACACCTGCAGCGGCGGATTACATTGTTCTGCACAATCACAGCTGTACCACGGCCCGCCATCGCAAGCAGTACTCAGGGTACGACCTGCCCACCGCAGCAAGTCCATCCCGCTTGCGGCGCTCTGGTAAAACCGGGGCTACTTAATCTTCCCTGGCGTGGCTAGCATCATCGCTTGGTTGGCCACGATCCACTCCTCCGTTCAATCTAGCGGCACTGGAACTTAGACTGGCGCAAATACCAATTTTCACTGATGCACCTATCAGCGTTTTGTCAGGCACTCTTTGATTAACTTCTCCACCCCTTATAGCAGCTACACCTTCCATAACGAAACCTACTCCTTATGCAGTTGGGAACTGCTAAGTCCGACAATTAAAACATCTACACCCAACAGTCACTACAGCTCTATCTTACAGAACCCTGTTCCAAGGGCACCCCCAAGGGTCTTTACACAGCATGACAAGGCCTAACGCATTACACCCTTCCACCATGCATAGAACCTCTAGTACCAAGATGCAACAACCTATCCACAATACGATCCTTTTTTAACCATCTCATTAACATACATTTACACGAGTGAAGAAACATGTCAAAAACGATGGGACTCTGACTTGATCGGCCTGATGGCCGCCACTAGGAGACACACTTATCTAAATTAGTTACTACTGAGGACAAACATGACAATAAGCGCCTCTCCACTGGATCTAGACATCCGCCCCGACACCGAGTGATCCTGTCGGCTCTGAATGACGCGCATAAATATCTACCCTCAGACAAATACATTGAAATGTATCTCAAAATTATGCATAATGCTTACATCACTCCCATCAAAGGACATAGAATGGGTAAATACCCAACAGATAAGTGTTTTAAATGCGCCTCCCCGGCAGCCGACTTGTATCACTGTTTGTGGGAATGCCCAATAATTAGAGAATATTGGGAGGAGGTCTCTAACTTTATAAAAAGATGCTTGATTCCCACTTTCTCATGCAAGGTAACCTGGGCTCTATTTGGACATACAGATGGCACAATACACGTCACTGGCCGAATGGAACACCAGCTGCTACACGTGGTTGCTGCTGCTGCACGTAAAGCAATCCTTCAGGTATGGCTTCAGCCGTCAGGACCTACACTAGGCTTATTTCAGGAAAAACTCTTATTTCTGTTCCAGATGGACTGGGTGGAGGCAGCGCAACACAAAGAACGTAGGGTCAAAAAATTCTTTAATCTATGGGAACATTACATAGGAACCCTTTCACAAGACATAAAATCTAAACTAACTTCTTGTTTTGGATCCACTACATGGTATTTGTCCAGGGACCTGGTCGGGGAAAACCCCATGCCACCTCGCTTGACAGTTAATCCCTGACACTAAGAAACTATATATCTCTCAGCGACTGTTGCGGCTATTTACTCGATTGTTAAGACGAGTGGACTTACAAGAGCCAGCTCACAATAATACGGATGCCGTGTCATTTCACCACCATCAACCTGGATTAGCTAACATGATATCTCTTAATCAGACCCAGAGGTTGCGACTCTGCTACACATATGAAGACATCTCTGGGGGTGGGGGGAGAGACAGCCCACGGCGGGAGAGACTTTGAAGGTGATCCGGAAATATATGTCCTACAGTGGACAGTAATACTAAGTGTCAGTCAAGAAGTAAGATACACCACTTCACATTTTACGCAGTTGATGTGTTTGTTATGGTTATGGTTCCTATTGTATCCGATATTACTTCATAATTGAAACCTGTTCCATAGTACAAGATACAACTTATTGGTTCCCTAGTTAACTAGTTACGGAAATAAGTAAATAAGAAAAAGTTAAATTTATATCCAATGCAATAATTTTTAGGCTATCCTTCTCTTGCATGCTGTTATTCAGAAAGGTCTGTTTTCTATACTTTTAATGTATGCTCTGTATTTTACATTGGATTGTAATAAAAACAACATTAAAAAAAAAAATCTTTCACGTCAATTTGTTGAAGCCTTGGAAAGATAGGATCCCTCCCGAAGCCCCGTGCATGATAACCCACCTAAAGTCAAACTTTGAGGAGGTAAGAATTGCAGAGATCCTGTCGCCCTCCCAAAAACAGCAGTGTAGGCAACTGCTACAATAAAATAGGGGTCTGTTTACAGAGTCACCAGGTCTAACAAATGTAACGCAGCATGAGGTCATTACTGAACAGCATGCAAGGGTGCATCCGAAACCATTAGGATTCCCGAGGCTCACCAAGAGGTCATTGCCTTGGAGGTTCAGAGACTAATGAACCTGGAAGTTATATAGGACTCGCAAAGTGAGAGGTCTAGTCTCATCGTGCTTGTCCCAAAACCCAATGGTGAGTGGCGGCTTTTAACGACTACCACAGGCTAAACGAGATATCTAACATGGACTCCTACCCAGGGCTGTATTTATAGGTCGTGCTGCCCTAGGCACTAAACCCTAATACGCCCCCATTAACCAATTAGATTACCACGCCCCTTTCATATTATGCCACACCCCTTTACAAAATCCATGCCCACTACAACCATGTAATGGCTCAAGAAGAAAGCTAATTGAAGGGTTTGCCATCACCCAGCTTTCCTAGATGTTGGAACCTATTCATCATACAGGATAGACTGGGGGATGCATGCCACACTTGTGCCTACACCTAAACCATTAGACGTCAACCAATAAAAGCCGCACTGCAGCTTAAAGGGAATATGTCACCAAATTTTATTTTATTTATCAAATCCAGACCCTGCTCCATATTCTTTTCTTCTACGACATTTTTATTTTCTGATTGTAGATTTCTTTGTTTGCTCGTCTGTATATGATTATGATCTATGACACATTCTCACCCAGAGCAACAAATCACACTTCATTTTCCCAGAATGTTCTAAGAAATGAAGGCGGTGGTAGGGGGGGAGGGCAGGGAAGACACTGGCGCCCCTGCCTTCACAGTGGACAGGTCTAATACATGGAAGGTCTAATAAGATTATATATAGGTGAGATGGCCAGGTGGTGATACAGCATAACAGCCTAAGGGTGTTCTCACACAGCGCCTTTTTGCTGCATTTGTTAATGTGTGCCTATATGATACCTATATACACATCACATGAGAGCCCTATATGATACTGACACCTATACAACACATCACATGACAGACAGCTCCATATGTTCCCTGACACCTTCTAATTATATGATAGACAAGCTCATATACACTGATACCTCCTAGTATATGAATACAAGCTTCCATATGGTCCCTTGATACTCCATTAAATGATAACAGCTCCATAAAGTCTGATACCTCCTATTATAGATTAGACATTTCCATATAGTCTGATACCTCTAATTTATATATAGACAGCTCCAAATTCGTCTGATGACCTCCTATTTATATGATAAGAAACAGTTCAATAGTCGCTACCTCCTATTATATGATAGAACCGCTCCATAAAACTGATACCTCCTATTAATATGATAACATTCCGAAATAGTCCTGATACTCCAATTAAGAAGATAGGACAGCTCCATATAGTCTGATACCTCTAATTATAGACAGCACCATATAGTCAGTTACCTCCTATTAAAAGATAGACAGCTCCATATAGTCCAGATACCTACTCCTATAATTATAAAGACAGCTCCAATAGTCTGCCACCTACTAATATAAGATAGACATCTCTATAAAACGATATCTCCTATTATAGATAGACAGCTCCATATAATCTGATATCTCCTATAATATATAATATAAGCAGCTTCCTATAGTCTGATACCTTCCAATTATAAGATAGACCATCTCCATTACAGTCCTGATACACCCTATTATAAAGAAAAGACCGCTCCATGTAGTCAGAATATACCTCCTATTTATGATATTACAGCTCCATATAGTCTGATACCTCCTTTCAAATGACAGAGACACACAAGCTCCAAATAGTCTGATACCACCCATTATATGAATCAGACCAGCTCCATATAGTCTGATACCCACCAATTATATGAAAGACAATGCTCCAGGCTCGGACTTGGCCTCCCGGGGGACCGTGAAATCCCTGCGGTTGGCCCCCCCCTAGTCGCAGTGGGCCCCGAGGCAGTGCCGTCGCTCCCCTGGGCCCTGCCCAGCGCATCCGGTTCCTGGGAACGCCCGGACCCTTCGACCCGAGCGCCCAGAGACTCTCCCCGTGAGATGGTGACTAAAGTCCCCGAACTCCCGGGGCAGCGCGTGACAGCTAGCACAGCGCCACTAGCGCTGCGCTTCGCTGATCGACCCTAGGCCGGCTGAAAGACGCTAGGCCTTCAAGCCTCGTGCGACCAGCCCCTACTTGCTGACGTAGTCGACTCGGTGACGTCACTTCACCGCGCGCCTATGCAGTGGCCTGCAGTACATGCGGCTGGCGGGCAGCTCGGTACGTCCTGAGCAGGAGCCGGAGCCAGTAAGTGGCTGTTTGTTGTTTAAATTTTATTAACTACCGCACAGGGCCCGGCAAACAAAAAGGGGGGCCCTGACTACAAAAATGGGGGCCCTGACTACTAGGTGGGCCCTACAACTAGGGTGGGCCCTGACTACTCAAGGGTTTCCTGCATACAAAAGGGGCCCCAGACCTATCTATGGGGGGGTCCATGCTACATGGGGGGCCCTGAATACAAAAGTTTGGGCCCTGAGGCTACAAAAGGGTTTTCCAGGCTACAAAGGTGGTGGCTGGCTACAAAAAAGGGGGCCCTGACTACTAGTGGGGGTGGTCCTGGCTACATGGGGACCAGTACTACTAGAGTGGGGTCCCTGACTACTAAAGGGGGCTTGGCTACAAGGGTGGCCCTGTCTACAAAAAGGGAAACCGGCTACACAAAGGGACCTGGCTACTAGTGGGCCCTGGCTACAAAAGTTGGGCCTGTGCTACAAGGGGGCCCTGCCTACTAGGGGGGCCTTGCTACAAGAGGGGCCCTGGCTACCTAAAGTTGGCCCAGCCTACAATGGTCCGCCCTAGCTAACTACATGGGGTCCCAGGCTACCTACATGGGGGGCCCTCTCTACAAAGGGGGCCTCTGGCTACCTATAGGGGGTCCCATGATACTCTACAGGGGGGCCCTGGCTATCTACAGGGGGCCCAGAACTACAAGGTGGTGTTCTAGGCTACCTACCAGGTGGCCCTGGCTACAAGGGGGCCCCTTTCTTACCTACAATTGGAGGGCCCTTGCTACAAAAGGTGGGTCCATGACAACTAGAGGGGGTCCTGGCTACAAAAGGGGGGTCCCTGGCTACAAGGTGGCCCCTGACTACAAGGGGGTCCCTGACCCTACTAGGGTGGTCCTTGGCTACAAGGGGGGCCCTGACAACTAGAGGGGGCCCAGACAACAAAAAGGGATCCTTGCTACAAAGGGGCCCTGGCTACTGTGGGGGCCCTGGCTACTAGGGGGGCCCAGGCAACAAAAGTGGGCCCTGGCAACAAGTGGGGGCCTGGCAACAAGAGGGCCCAGGCTAACCTATAGGGGTCCCAGACTACAAGGGGGGCCCTGGCTAACTACAATGGTGTCCCCTGGCTACCTACTGGGGGTGCCCACTCATACAAAGGGGCCCAGACTACATGGGAGGCCCTGGCTACCTATATGTGGTCCCTGACAACAAGTTGCGTCCGTCCTTGCTACTAAAGGGTGGTCCTGGCTACTAGGGGGGACATTGCTACTATGGGGTTCCTGTGCTACTGTGGGGGGTCCCTGTCTACAAGGGGGCCCTGAACTACTAGAGGGGGGCCCAGCTACAAAAAGGTGTCCCTGGGCAAAAAAATAGGGGGATCCTTGCTACAAATTGTGGGCCCTGGCAACAAGGGGGGGCCCTGTCTACTAGTGGGGCCCTGGAGCAACAAAAGGGGGCCCTGCTACAAGAGGGGCCCCCGGCTACCTATAGGGGCCCTGACTTCAAAGTATTGTCCCTGGCTAACTACATGTGGGGCCCCTAGGCACCTACATGGTTGGGCCCTCTCTACAAAGGGGGCCCAGACTACATGGGGCCCTGGCTATCTAACATGGGGGCCTCTGACAACAAGGGGGGTCATGCTACCTCCATGGGAGGGCCCTGGCAATCTACGGGGGGCCTGACTACAAAGGGTGTCCCAGACTACCTACAGAGGGTGGCCTAACTACTAAAGGGGGCCACTGTCTAACCTAAATACTAAGGTGCCCTGACAACAAAAGTGGTCCCTGCTACCTAAAATATTAAGGGGCTCTGACCTACCTACACAGTAACTAAATGGGGTGCCTGACTTCCTGCACACTACCTAAAGGAGGCCCCTAACAAACCTGTATACTACCTAAGGAGAAACCCTAACAGTAAGTACCTAAATGGATGCCCCCTAACAACCTGTATACTACCTAAAAAGTGTCCCTAACTGCTTGTATACTACATGAAAGAGACCCCTAACTACCTGTATACTATACCTAAAGTAGACCCCTAACAGTCCTGTATATACTAACCTAAAGAGGATTCCCCCTACCTTCCTGTATACTACCTAAAGAGACCCCAAACTGAATATTACCTAAAGTAGACCCCAACTTCCTGTATACTACCTAAAGGGTCTCTAACCTGTCTTGCAGCCTAGATAATAGGCCCCTAACTACGCTACATCTTACCTTTAACCTGGGGGAAAACCACCTACCTACAGCCTAACTAATTTTGGGGTCCACTAACCTAACAGTAGCCTATCAACATGCCTAACTGTAGCCTGCTTATCTACCTGGTTGCTATTTACCTACCCACCCATGCTAAGAACCCACCAACCAACCAGGGGCTGGCCTACCAACTTATCCAGCGGGGGCATACCTACCTAAAGTAAGGCCCAATCTAGTTACTTGGGTCCTCTCCCCACCCTCCAACCCCTTAGGAAACTAGGCTTGGAACCCGCTCTCCACCCCGGGAAAGTTGTACAGAGGGTGAATGGGGTAAAGATATGCTGTAAAATTGGGGATACTAAATATTTGTGTGTAAATTTTCTGCAGGGATTAGTTTTTTGTGGCCGGGACAGAGTCACATGGGGCGGTCTGGAATGGATGCAGAGAGATGGGAAAAAGAACTGACTCAAAAAGATAACGACTCCTCATTCAAGACGTTTCCCGTTGAGTCCCTTCATATCAGGGTTATTTTTTATAATTTAATGTGATGGACCTGAGTTGGTGTCTGAACTGCTGATGGAGGGTCTCTATATGGCGGGTGTGTAGGTTCTACCTGAGCTGGTGACTGACAACTATGTGTTCACTATATGGCAGTGTTTGTAGGTTATACCTAAAGCAGGTGTCTGATCTCATGTGGTCACATATATGTCAGTGTTGTATATATACAAGATCTGGTGTCTGATCTCTAATGTGGCTCTATATGCAATTGTTGTAGGTTTAAACCTGATACTGGTGTCTGACCTCTATGTTGTCCACTAAATTGCGGTGTTGTAGTTTATACCTGAGCTGGAGACTGACCTCAATGTGTCTCTATATGTTGGGTGTTGTAGTTAATTACCAGAGCTTGGTGTCTTACCTCTATTGGACCCTCTATAATGGTGGTGTTGTATGTTTATACCTGAGCCTGGTGTCTGACTACTAATGGACTCTATATGGCGGTGGTTTGTAGGATAAACCAGATCAGGAGTCCCTGACCTCTATGTGTCTCTATATGTGGTGTTGAAGGATATACCTTACTGTGTCTGACCTCTATGTGGTCTCATATGGTGGTGTATGTACGTTATTACCTGAGTCGTTGTGTCTGACCTCTATGTGTCTCTAAAAGGCGGTAGTTTTGTAAGGTTAAACCTGAGCTGGTCTCTGACCACAAGAGGTCTCTAAAATGTCTGTATGAATAAACCTGAGCTGTTGTCTGACCTCTATGTGGTCTCCATATACAGTGTATGTTGTTAAATTTGGCATTAGTATAGTGGCTATAGTGCTTTGTCCCTGATAGTAAGAGTGAGGAAACAACTGAACCCCAGTGATAGGATTTACAACATTCTTTCTTGCTGTGTTTAATTTTAGAAGGGTTGGTTAGGGCGTGACCAAGGGAAACGTGGAGGAGGATATTGTCGTGGTGTAGGGATATTGTATGTGGGGTGGAGGGGGAAATTGATGAGGGAGGATGTTTATAATGCATTGTGGTGGAGGGGGATATTGTATGTGGGTGGAGGGGAATTATTGTATTGGGTGAGGGTATATTGTATGTGGTTGGAGGGGGATAGTTTATGCGGGTGGAGGGGATATTTGTATGCGGTGTAGGGGTAAGTAAATGTATTTGGGTGGAGTAGGATAATTGTATGTTGGTTGGAGGGTGAAATATTGTATTGGTGGAGGGTATAGTAGTATGTGGTGGAGTGGATATTGTATGAGGGAGGAGGGGGGGGTGGAAAAAAATATGAATGTGGTGTATGGGATATTGTATGTGGTGGAGGGGGATATTGTATGTGTTGGAGAGGGATATATATGTGGTTTGGAGGGGTATATGTAATGTGGGTGAGGGGATATTGTATGTGAGTGGAGTGGGGATATATATGTGGGTGGAGGGGGATATTGTATGTGGGTGGAGGGGGATAAGTATTTGGGATGGAGGTGTGATATTGTATGCGGGGTGAGGGTGAAAATTGTATGGTGGGTTGGAGGGGGATATTGATGTGGGTGAGGGGGTATTGTATTTGGGTGGATGGGATATTGTATGTGGGTGGAGGGGATGTAGTATGTGGGTGAGGGGTATATTGTATGGGGTTGGTGTGTGATATTGTATGTTGGTGGAGGTAATATTGTATGTGGGTGGAGGGGGATATTGTATGTGGGTGAGGGATATTGTATGTGGGTGGATGGGAATAATTTGTATGTGGCGGAGGGTATATGTATTTGGGTGGAGGGGGATATTTGTATTAGGGTGGAGGGGATATTGTATGTGGGGTGGAGGGGGGATATTGTATGTGGGTGGAGGGGGGATATGGATGGAGCCTACTTAGCAAGTGTTCTAAGATATGTAGACTGACAGATGTGAGACTCACTTGCTATTTGACTACACAATACTGTTCTTTTTTTGCACACTGTATTATGTGGTAAAATGGGCGCGTTATGTCCGAGAGTGGCCGGTAATATTTTTCATGTACAGTTAATGGTGGGGTGGTGGGCCCCCCAAGATCAATTCCCCCCTGTGGGCCCCAGACCCCCCAGAACCGACACTGGACAGCTTCCAAATAGTCTGATACCTCCTGTTATAGATATACAGCACTCATATATATCCTTATACCTCCTATAATATGACAGTGACCACAGTCCATATAGTCAGGCACCTATAACAATTTTCCCCTGCCTTCCCCCATCCTCCCACCATTCCTAACACCTCTCGCTCACGTTTCACCTGCCTCCACACCCCACTCATGTTTCAGTCACCCCTGCCTCCACTCTCCACTCACGGATTCACCTGCTTCCACTCCCCCACACAAGTTTTTTTTCACCTGCCTCCGACACACAATTCAACCTTCCACCACGTCCCCACATCATGTTTCATCACCTGCCTCCAAATCCCCACTCAACGGTTACACGCAGCCTCCAGCCCCCCACTCCATGACCACCCCAATCACGTTTCACCTGCCTCCACTCCCCACTCACGTTTCACCTGCCTCCACTCCCCACCCATGTTTCACCTGCTTCCACTCCCCACTCACTTTTCACCTGCCTCCACTCCCCACCCACGTTTCACCTGCCTCCACTCCCCACTCACTTTTCACCTGCCTCCACTCCCCACCCACGTTTCCCCTGCCTCCAACCCCTCCAACTCACGTTTCCACCTGCCTCCACTGCCCACTCACATTTCACCTGCCTCTACTCCCCACTCACGTTTCACCTTCCTCCACTCCCCACTCACGTTTCACCTGCCTCCATGGCCCACTCACGTTTCACCTGCTCCACTCCCCACCATGTTTCACCTGCCTCCACTCCCCACTCACGATTCACCTGCCTCCACTCCCCACACACGTTTCCCGCAGCCCTCCACGCCCCCACTCATTTTTCACCTGCCCTCCACTGCCCACTCACGTTTTCACCTGCCTCCACACTGCCCCACTCACCGTTTCACCTGCCACCACATCTCCCAACTCACGTTTTCACCTGCCTCCCATCCCCACTCATGTTTCACCTGCCTCCACTTCCCCACTCATGTTTCACCTGCCTCCACTCCCCACACAATTTTCACCTGCCTCCACCCCCCCCCCACTCCCAATCACTGCCTGTCGTGAAGAGCTGGAGGCCTCGGTCTTCTTCTCTTCGGCGCCGTCCGTGCACTGCTGAGAGGAGTGGGATGGGCAGCTCTTCTCCTCTTTCTCTCTTCCCGGAAGCTTCCGCTCTTCAGGGGCGGGCGCGCGCTGTTAAGGAGAGTGGGACGAGCAGTGCTGCCCCCCTCCTTTCCCAGCAGCGCTCCGCGCCACTGAGGGGACAGATAGCATCATCGCAGTTGCTGATGCTGTCTGTCATAACAACGAGCGCCGTAAGGTAGAAGCAGAATGTCCCAACCGGCGCTAACTACCTTCACCGTAGTACACTTCCGCACTGCGTCCAAGTGGAAAAGTTGATGACGGGACCAGCCGCACAAACTCCGATGACCCCCGCCCCCCCATGGGCACCTCCCCCACAACACACCCTCCCCCCTGGCACTGGTACCACTCACGGGAAGGGGACGTCCCTTAGGAGGTTTGGGTAAAAAAAAGAGAGCCTGCTGCCGTTGGCCGCCCACTAGGAGGTGCCCACCTCCCTAGCCCACGTGCCATGTGCCTAGTGGGACATACGGCCCTGCTCCTACCCTTTCCCAGGGTGGATGAGCTGATTAGAGAGGTTAGTTCCAGCCCGGTACATCACGACCCTAGACCTCACCAAAGGATATTAGCAGATTCTGTTATCTAAGGAGGCTAGGAAGAAGATGGCATTTTCCACATCTGAGAGATCTTTTCAATATGTCAGGATGTCGTTTAATTTACAGGGTGCCCCCACCACTTTCCAGAGGGTAATGGATTG
Source organism: Phyllomedusa bahiana (assembly GCA_025379985.1). NCBI lineage: Eukaryota > Metazoa > Chordata > Amphibia > Anura > Hylidae > Phyllomedusa > Phyllomedusa bahiana. The sequence goes on along the minus strand of JAODAL010004942.1, from coordinate 22,256 downwards.
GGTCTTACGAACCCCTTAGGAAATATACTGCTGCTTACTTTGATGATATAGTCATCTTTAGCCAAGAGTAGGAAAGTCACCTTGGTAAGATCGAAGCTGTCCTGAACTCATTAATTCGGCTTTACTATCAACCCTTCTAAATGTGCCATGGGAATAAAAAAAACTTGGTTCTTGGATTACATATATGGAAAGAGGGGAGATAAAACCTCAATTAAATAAAGTTGAGGCCATACAAAGCTGGCCCCATCCAGTCACCAAGAAGCAGGTCAGGGCATTTCTTGGAAATGTGGGGTATTATAGGAAATTTATTCCCAAATTCACTGTGATAGCAATATCTCGGACCAATCTTATGGAAGGGCCGTGATCAAGTGGTCTCCAGAGGCTGAGACGGAATCTCAAGAGCTAAAATCATCCCTTTGTAAACAACTAGTATTGGTAGCGCTGGACTTCTCCAGGAATGGTTGTACAGACTGATGCGTTGGATATAGGCCTATGCGCTATAATGTACCCAGTAGTGAATGGAGAAGAACACCCCGTCAGCTATTTAAAGGGAATATGTCGCCAATTTTTTTTTTTTTACTTATTAAAATCAAAGCCCCCTGATCCAAATTCTTTTCCTCTTTAACCGTTTTTATTTCCTGATTAGATTTCTCTATTCGGCTCTATAAAATGATTGTGGGAAACATTCTTGCTTGCACGCTTTAACAGCAGTCAGAGAGAACTTTACAGCAGCTTCAGCACATAGGATTTAAGACAGATTTTTGGGCCCATAGACTTGTATAGGAGATTTTCTAGTCATCTGTGTACCTGGGAAGAAATCACTGGCGGGGAGGGAGGGGTGGAGCTGTGAAATCTCCTTGTACGGGGATTTTTTGGTTATCTGTACACAATTGTCCCCTTTCAGTTTGACCCCTTTGGCTGAAAAGAGCAACACGCTGAAATCTCTCTAAAAACGGAAAGTGTCAGACTATTAGGCCTAGTGGCCAAAGTGAAAACTGCAGGACTTAGGAATTAAAAAAAAAAAAAAAACTGTAAGTGATATGAAAAAGAAAAAAAACATTACCAAAAAATTCCAAAAAAATGTGTTTAAAAAACGTAAAAAGGGAGTTAAACAGAAAGTAATTTTTTGATGACACATTCCCTTTAAATAGGAAACAGTTTCAAGGAGCTACTCCATTATCGAAAAGGAATGCCTGGCCATTAAATGTGCACTGGATTGCCTCCAATATTACTTATTAGGACATTAGTTAAGGGCGATTTTGACCCATCCCCACGGGTTTTTTAAGAGAGAAAAAGGGGAAAATACTCAGGTCGACCGCTGGTTCTTAGTTCTACAGGATTTAAATTTTTCGGTAGAGCATAGGCATAATGTTTTAAAACCTGTAAAGGGGTACTTACTTTTGGGCTAAGGGGGCCAAATCCCAGCTTTGGGCAAAAGGAAGGGGGTGTAAACAGGTGCAAGAGATCGTCATAGACGGTAGATACGTGTCACCGAGGAGTCAGGCTTCGGTGAAGTAAGGACCCAGTTTTTTCCACAAATGTCAGTTGCCTATCGCTCTTTACATTGGTTTATTTTTAGTACAGCCGAACGGGCCCCCACTGGGGCCTTTTTAAAAGTGGCTCTAAGTTTAGACAACGGTGAGAACTCACAGGGGGTGGCACAGCTCGGCCGCCCTCCCAAAGGGAACCTAGCACTCCCCAAATTTGGCCCTTCATGGGCAACCACAATGTGTTGGGGGCCGCCACAGGAAAAAAGTTTTGCCCCCCCCCGATATTCAGGGGTTTTTTCAGTGAGTAAGGGAAAAAAATTGAAATCTGCAAAAAAAGTAAAATTTTTTGAAATTCCGCCTTCTTTGTTTTTAATTTTTCTGTAAAACCCAAAAGGGGGATAACAAACTTTACAAGTTTGTTTTAAATCCCTTGAGGTGATAAACATTGCCGGCCCCAATTCAGATAAGATCGATCTGCCTTGGAAAAACAGGTTGGTACCTGGGCCCAACAAATAGGGGGCACTGACCAATTTAAACCCCCAAGACTTTGGCTCTTGCCGATAAGTCAGTATGGGGAAACCCCACTTTTATTCTAACATTTTGTGTTCCAGAAGGATACCCATTAACGTCCAAGGGCATGGAGCGGGGGAGGTGGGGCCCCTCGAATTTACCGCAAAAAAAAGGGGGGGGGGGTGCTGGGGAGGCGGTTGTATTGGAGCAGGGTGTTTGTTTTTTTACTTGAAAGTTTAACCATTTGGGTTAATGAGACCTTTTCCAAATTTCCTCCGCGAGTTTTCGCCCGCGATACTTAACCCCCTGTCATGAGCACTATGGTTAGTTACTTTTCTGATATTATTGGGCATTCAATCTTCTGTTGCTTTTCTTTTTGAAAAAAAAAAAAAAAATGGGAAAACTGAAACTTCCCAACCAATTCCTGCCTGCGTGCAGGTTTTAATTTCAATTTATATTATTTTAAAATTTTTCATGTTTTTTTTCTATTTGGAGACTCGTAATAAAAACAAGTATAACAAAAAAAAAATACCTTGAGGGGTTCAGCTTTAGATGGAGACATTTATGGGAGGGTTTAACATACAGGGCCCTTAAAACCACGTTAGAACTGGACTGGTCCTTAAAAAATCTGTTGTAAATTTTCTTGAAAATATTAAAGTTTGCTACAGAAAGATTGTTTAAAAAAATTATCCAACAAAAGTAACGTATATAGAGGTCATTTTTGTTGGGTAAAGACTACCTGCCTCCAAAAAATTTTTTTTCCCTATAACCCTTTTCCATTTTTAAAAAATTAAAAAAATTTTTATTTTGAAGACGAATCTCACAGAAGCAATGCTGGTCTAGAGTTCACCAATCTAGAAAAAAAATGTCAAAAAATTGTGAAATTATTTCGGAAAAATATTCCCCAATGTAAAATGGGAAATACTTTTTAATACCCACCCTTTAAATGCACTAAATACAAAAATTCGGGAAATTCATGTGCACAAGGGACAAGGCTGACAGTTAATATTGGATACCATGTCGGGATTTTCACATTTGCATGAATTTAATATGAAACACTTCATATTCAAAATAGTTACAGAAATAATTGTCTGGGAGCACGGTTCATCATACAATCCACAAATATAAGTTAAAGCTCTACCATGCAAAGAAGAAGCCAATCCAGAAACACCACTGTCTTCTCTGAGCCAAAGCTCACTCAAAATGGACTGAGGTAAAGTAGAAACCTGTTTTGTTGTCAGATAAAGCAAAATGTGTAGTTCTTTATGGAAAACCACAAAAGACAGGTTCTGTGGACTAAAGAGGCAAGGAACCTTCCAGCTGGTTATCGACATACAGTTTCTTCATCTCTGATGGCATGGGGTGGCAGTAGTGCTTTTAGCCCGGGGATTCAATAGTGGAAAGGGCCCAAGGGGCTGAGCATAACAGAGGTTTTTTGAACAATATATACTCCCATCCAAACAATGTGTCTTCCAGGAAAGGCCTTGCATATTTCAACAAGAAAATGCTAAACCACATATTGCAGCCGTCACAACAGCAAGGCTTCCAGAAGAAAAGCTCGGCTGCTGGACTGGCCGCCTGCACTCCAGACCTTTCACAAATAGAAAACATTTGATGCGTTATGAAATGAAAAATCCAGCAAAGAAGTCCCCGGACTGTTGAGCAGCGAGAATCCTACAGCAGACAAGAATGGGACAACATTCCCAAAACTCCAGCAATTGTCTCCTCACTTCCCTCACGTCTATGGACTGTTATAGGAGGAAGAGCAGAGGCTACACAATGCTGGGCGGCCTGTGTCCATACGTTTTTGTGTTGCTGCCATCAATTTCTAAATAGGTTAATTTTTCACTTTTTAAGTAAACAGAAAAGTCTCTAATATCTACTTTCTAATCTGAATTTTATGTTCAGTTGTGAATAAAATACAGTCCAGCTATAAGAGATTTCCACATCATTGCATTCTTGTTTTCGCTATATTTTACACAGCAGCCTAACTTTCTTGGAATTTAAGTAATCTTTCTATCTGTCTGTGTTTATGTTTCTGTCTGTCTGTCTATCTTTCTATGTTTTTGTCTATCTTTCAATCTGTGTTGATCTTTCTATGTGTCTATTTTTCTGTCTACCTGTCTCTATCTATCTATCTTTCTATGTCTTTCTATCTATCTTTCTGTCTGTCTGTGTTGATCTTTCTGTCTATCTGTGTCTATCTTTCTGTCTGTCTATATTTTCTTTAGTCTGTCAGGGTGTCTATATTTTCCCTCCTTTCTGTTCTTATTTTGCTACTACTTCTATGTGTCTAGCTTTCTATGTGTCACTTTCAAATTTTCCAGCTTTCTGTCTGCTATTTTTTGTTTTTCATCGTCTATGTGTCTTTCTGTCTGTCTTTCTGTGTCTATATTTCTGTCTATATATGTTTCTATGTGTCTATGTTTCTATGTGTCTAGCTTTCTGTCTATCTTGCCATCTTCCCTGTTAGGGGTCTATTTTCGTCTGTTTTTTTTGGTCTGTTTTTCTTTTTAGTCTGTCTTTCTGTCTATGTGTATCAATCTTTCTGTCTACCTTTCTGTCTATGTGCCTATCTATCTATCTCATACTACTTCACTATCTATCTACCATATCTGCTACTATCTTTCTAACATCTCATATCTATCTATCTACTCATATCTATCTACACTATCTCAACTATCTATCACCTATCTATCTACCTCATATCTTCTATCTATCTCAAACTATCTATCTATCTATCTTCTACTCATATCTATCTATCATCTACTATCTATCCATATCTACTACATCACTACAAACGATCACCACCTACCTTTAGCGCTACAGACCTTGATCGCGTCACAGGTATCCAACTGGCTGGTTGGGTCCCAGCGCCTTTATCACAGTGCTCAGCACTACAAAATAAAGTTCAGTTCATTTTTTAGAAACTACGCGTTTTGTGTAAAAATCCACGTCCTCAAGTTTCATCGTCTGTGCTCGACCAGTGTATAACTAAAGATAACAGAACGACAAATCGTCAGTGAGCAATGATATCATTTCCATTACTCTTCATTATAACACAGCAATTGCTTTAAAACAACAAACTGTACAAGATTTTTAACCAGGGGGGTAAATAAATTCATAGGGCCCCATTGCAAAATAAATGGGCCCCTCCACCAATAAGAAAACAAAACACAGCATCATGTCAATTATTAATGGGGAAAAAAAGACTGCATATCAGAGACTCCCCAAATAACCTGGATAGCAGAAAGCCATCAACTACCTATTTCCTCCAAAAATTATATCTTTCTTGGATCTGATTGGGGCCCCTTCAACCTCTGGGCCCCATAGAAGCTGCTATGGCTATAGTTACGCCCATGATTAAACCTCTATGTCATTTAAAGGTATTAAATTCACTAAACATTTATTTGTACATGGTTCTACAATGCCGCATATAGACCACTAGGGGTCCTCGGAGCACCACTGGTGCTTATCAGGATGTTCAAACTTTCAACTGGATACATTGTAAGACAATTACATTCACATCTTTAGGCCTTGTCTACACAGCACAGGGTTTGGGTTGGATATTCAGTGAATTCAGTATTTAGAATCCATCGAAAATCTGACTGTAACCAGTGCCCATAGAACGCAATAGAAAATTTTACTGTAACAAGTGCCCATATACAGCAATAGAAAATATGACTGTAAACAGTGCCCATAGAAATCAATAGAAAATCTGACTGTAACCAGGGCCCCATAGACAGCAATAGAAAATCTTTCTGTAACCAGTGCCCCATAGGTGGCAATAGAAAATCCGACTGTAACCAGTGCCCCATAGACTGTAATAGAAAATCTGACTGTAGCCAGTGCCCCATAGACTGTAATAGAAAATCTGACTGTAACCAGTGCCCATAGAACTCAATAGAAAATCTGACTGTAGCCAGTGCCCCATAGACTGTAATAGAAAATCTGACTGTAACAAGTGCCCCATAGACTCCATTAGAAAATCCAACTGTGACGCACTTCAAAGCCTCCCACTGGATCTGGGGAGTTGTTTGGTCTGCCCTGTGATGCTCCTGAAAGTCCTTTATCGATGCTTGGAGCTCCTGTAGACATAGAGCATCCTGCAGGAGGGTCTCGTTTAGTCTCCCATGGAATGGGGGGCGCTTGAAGTGCGGCAAGTCGAGTTCGCTATGTATGGGAGCGTGGTCGGAGTGGAGCATAACATCAATCTTGGTATTTGCCACCTAGGGCAAAAGGGAGTGCTGCGTGAAAATGTAATCTATGCGACTATATAATTGGTGAGGACTCGAGAAGAAAGTATAGTCTCTCTCCCCCGGGTGCATGATGTGCCACACGTCTGTCAGCTGCATACTGTGCAAACAAGTTCTGAATTTATTAAGCGTCCGGTGAGGGAATGACAACCCCACTGAATGTGTCAGAGGGGATAAAAAAAAGGGGAATTTGAAGTCTCCGCACAGTATTTATCTGACCCTGAGCAAACAGTCAGTTATCAAGCACCCTGGTGGGAAGAGATCTGGCCGGTTGGACATAGATTTTTGCCACCGTGTAGATATGCTTGGAAATACATTTTTTAAAAATTGCCCTAGCCTCCTATCTCGTAGGTATCAGCACCTGCAGGGGGAAGGACTTGTGGACACGTATAGCTACTCCCTTCGTTTTCTGGGAGGGTTGCTGCTATGGTACCAGGCAGGGTAAAACCTATTCTGCAAAAATCTCTCCTGATCTCGCAATAAGTGAGTCTCCTGTAGACAAATAATGTGAGATTTAAGCCTGTGCAGGTGATAGAAGATCGTCATGCGAGGGGTGCTAATAAAGCATGGGGCCCGATTAAAACGCGAAGCGGCTAGTAAGCTCCGTTCCTTGCTCACAGAATTACACTCTGCAGAAGCTGTCCATAAAGCCTCGGGCTCAGACCTAGACCTGGAAAATTGCTCAAACTCCGCCATGAGGTGCTGGCACTCATGGAAAGAAAACACAAACGCTCCCCGCCGGGTGAGGAGGCGAGGTTTTATGAATGGAGCAACAGACCAGTAGATACTTAGCCAGAGCTCTGAGAGACAGAAGGGCTTCCCTATTTGTCGCTCAGATCAAATCGACTGGGGGCTGCTTGCTGCACCTGACTGATGACATACTATCGGTCTTCCATGATACTATTCGAAGCTTTACAATCTCCCTAGCCCAACCCAGCGAAAACAGGGACCCTGAATCCCACCCCAACTTAAAGGCATACCTACAACGCACGGCTCACCCCGCCCTCTCTGGGGACGTTGCTGCATCCTTGGAGACCCCCTTTTCCCCTCAGGAGCTCCAAACAGCAATTGCCTCTCTACCCGCAGGCAAAAGCCGGGCCCAGACGGCTTTAAACGCCACGATCTTTAAGGTTCTGAAGGAGGAATTAACCCCCCCACTCTTGCTGAATTTTAACTCAGTCTCTCATTCGTCCCCTTTCGCCCCTGACTTTCTCACAGCTCACATCACGGTCATCCCCAAAGAGGGAAAGGATCCGGCCTTATGCCAAAGCTATCGTCCGATCTCTTTAATTAATACGGACACAAAAATCTTTGCCAAGTTGATAGCCTTGCGACGATTCCCCTCTTAGGTAACCATTTTCCCCTTTGACCAAGTGGGCTTCGTTCCTATGAGAGAGGCGAGGGAAAAACACCCTCAAAACTTAAACACTAGTCAACCACGTGCGAAGGTCTAAGATCCCCTGCATGTTACTCTCTTTAGATGCGGAGAAGGCCTTCGCCGGTTGACTGTCATTCCTTTCGGGAGTTCTTTTGTCACTTGGTGTAGGCCCAATACTCCGTGAAAAATTCTTGCCCTATATCAGCAACCGCAGGCTCAAATCCGAATTAACGGATCACTATCTGCTCCATTTACCATTGGCAATGGTACCAGGCAGGGTTGCCCTCTTTCTCCACTCCTGTATGCTCTAGTCATGGAGCACTTGCTCTAGGACATCCGCATGAACACCTCTATCGGTGGGATAAAGTGTAGTGACCTAAATGTGAAATGTTCAGCCTTTGCTGACGACCTGCTTCTCTATGTTACGGATCCCTTAATCTCTACCCTCTATTCTTCGGGTCCTAAGCGACTTTGGGTCACTCAGCAACCACAAGGTGAACATGGCCAAGAGTATGGCCCTGAATCTTACATTGTCCCCTGGTGAGGTGGCTTGTCTAAGGGAAAACTACTCCTTTACATGGGCGCCCTCCTCCATTAAATATTTGGGAGTCCATATACCGGCAGATCCCAGTAAAATATTCGACCTCAAATTCCCACCACTTCTCAACTCCTTAAGGCTCGACCTCTCCAAGTGGGAGAAGAAAAACTTCTCCTGGTTGGGTCGAATCAACATTGTACAGATGAATGTCCTGCCCCGTTTATTGTACCTATTTCAGACCATACCGGTTCCGCTCCCCAAGCCTTTTTTCCGGGCCCTGCATAGCCTGATTATGTGTTTATCTGGGCACAAAAACGCCCTAGGCTCTCCAGAGCAATCCTAATGAGATCTAGGACGGAAGGTGGACTGCCTCGGCTGTAAGAATCCTGGACGGCTTTCACGGCTCTAAGACAAAGGCTTGGGTCCAGATTGAGACGGAAATCTATGGCTCTCCGATAGCGGCTCTCCCTTGGATCCCCCCCTTGTGGCTTCCTGCAAAAAGCCTGGCCTCCCTTCCCCTAGTTGCACAAACGGTTGTGCAAATAACCAGATCTTATCGTTCCTCAATGGCTATCATGGACCCTGGTGGGCCGCTCACCCCTCTCTCTGGGAACCCTGAGGTGCCGGAGACATTGCCTCAATGGCCCTTTGGGTATGGGGAGGACAGAGGCTTGGGAGTTGTTGGGGGTTTGTGTGGTTAAATCATACTCGACCCTGAGGGATGAATGTCAGTGCTCCAGGTTCTCGAGATTACATTATTATCAACTGCGCAGCTGGTGCACGTCCTTCAACACCCCTCTTTCTTTCAACAGAGCCCCCTCGACATTTGAGAGTTGGTGTCTTCGACTCCCGTTCTCTAAACACTTGCTATCTAGGATCTTAGCTTGTGACCCCGACTAAAGTCTACCTCTAAACTTCATTTCCCCAAAAGGCGTGGGAGAGGAGCTTGCAGGGAACTCTCGGATGACGAATGGCACCGAACATTTGCGCTGGCCCCGGAGAACCTTTTGTCTCTGCACGCATCCAAGAATTAAACTATAAGATAATCTCGCGCTGGTATAGGGTTCCCTCGCTGTTACATGCCTTTTACCCCCGCAGTCCCTAATAAAATGCTGGAGGTGCCACGGTGCGGAAGGTACTTCTGATGCACATATGGTGGAGTTGCCTTTTCTGCAACCCTTCTGGGTTAAGGTAATCCACACAATGCTATAATCTCGGGCGAAAAGTTGGACAATGACCCGATAGTCCTGTTATTCATGCTAATCCGAGATCCCTCCAGCTCTCTGAAGAGTCAGCTGATCACCTTCTTGTTAAATGCTGCAAAAGCAGTAATACCTAGGCTCTGGCGCTCGACGGCGCCACCATCCATCACTGCCTGGTTCGATGAGGTTCATAAGATCTGTAGATCAGAGGAAATAAGGAGTGATTCAGTGGGTGGGGAATCAAATTCTTTAAGGTCTGGGCGATTGGCTTAATTTTTTCGAATCGGGACATTATGCCAGACTCTGTTAGCCTGCACTTAATTCTTCTCGTTTAGTGGACCGGGCCCATATCCGTGAGTGATAGTGGGTTTTTGACTCCGGCTGGCTGCCACCCTCCCCCCTCCTTCCCGTCTGCGTTTCCCTTGTTTTGGTTTACTGCCCTCTCCATTCGATGGTTTCTTCTACTGCAGCTCTCTCTTAGGCGTCCTGGAAAGGGGCAGGAGGGTCGGGGCGACTTTAGCTACCGGCGCTCCTGCTTTGGTGGTGGCGGGGAGCCAAGGAGGCAATGACTTGGAGTATCCTCTGCGATGCTCTTCTCGCCTCTCAGCGACCTCGTTGGTTGTCGGGAGGAGACTGGAGTTTACGCTTTAAAGGGTCACTTATATTGGCTGACCCGATAAAAACATACGTTGTCCCTGCTGACTCCCTGTCGCTAGCGCATAGCTACATGCTCGAGATCCCTTACATGATGCCTCAATATTGAATACTTGATCTTGATCGGTTTAAAAATAAGTTTATTGCTAGCAAAGTTTTAAAATGCTGTTGTTATGCGAGACCAGGTTTCCTTCTACCTGGAAGACTCTCATGATGCCTGATAAACCTGTAACTGATTATGTTTTTTTTTTGGCACCATTGTCATTGCTGCAAATGTATGTTTACCATCTGGTTGTTATTTACCAAATAAATCCTTCTTTTGAATGAAAAAAAAAAAAAAAAAATTGAAAAGAAAATCCAACTGTAACCAGTGCCCCATAGACGGCAATAGAAAATCTGACTGTAACCAGTGCCCCATAGATCTCAATAGAAAACCTGACTGTAACTAGTGCCCCATAGACGGCAATAGAAAATCTGACTGTAACCAATGCCCCATAGATGGCAATAGAAAATCCAACTGTAACCAGTGCCCCATAGACGGCAATAGAAAATCTGACTGTAACCAGTGCCCCATAGACCGCAATAGAAAATCTGACTGTAACCAGTGCCCCATAGACCGCAATAGAAAATCTGACTGTAACCAGTGCCCCATAGATGGCAATAGAAAATCCATCTGTAACCAGTGCCCCATAGACGGCAATAGAAACTCCGACTGTAACCAGTGCCCCATAGACCTCAATAGAAAATCCAACTGTAACCAGTGCCCCTTAGATGTCAATAGAAAATCCTCCTGTAACCTGTGCTCCATAGACCTCAATAGAAAATCTGACTTAAACCTGCCAAGATGCAATAAAAAATCTTTTACTGTAAACAGTGTCCCAAGACACAAAGAAAAACTGACTGTAACCAGTGCCCCATAGACGCAATAGAAAATCTGATGTAACCATCCCCCTAGGGGGCAATAGAAAAACCGCTGTAACCAGCCCCATAGGGGGCAAAGAAAATCCGACTTAATCGGCTCCATAGACTGCAATAGAAAATCTGACTGAACCGTGCCCCTGCCCTCATAGAAAATCGACTGAACCAGTGCCCCATAGACCTAAATAAAAAAATCTGACTGTAACCAGTGCCCCATAGACGGGAAATAAAAATCTACGAAACCATCCCCTAAAAACCCGCAAAGAAAATCTGACTGAAACCATGCCCCATAACTGCAATAAAAATCGACTGAAAACCATCCCAAACCGCAATAAAAAAATCTGACTGTAACCATGGCCCAAAACCGAAATAGAAAATCTGACTTCCCCAGTCCCCCATAAAAGGGCAATAGAAAATCTGACTGAAAACCAGTGCCCATAACTCAATAGAAAACTGACTGTAACCATGCCCAAGACCGAAATAGAAAATCTGACTGTAACCTCCCCCCATAGACCGCAAAAAAAATTGCCCGAACCAGTGCCCCATAGAAGGCAAAGAAAATCTGACTGTAACCAGTGCCCAAAAAGGGCAATAGAAAATCCGACTGAAAACCCCCCCCATGCCCATAGCCCCCCCCGCAATAGAAAATCTCGTAATCATGCCCATAAACCGAATAAAAATGGACTGAAACCAGTCCCCAAGAGCACAATAGAAAACCCACTTAACCAGGCCCCATAGACCACAATAGAAAATCTACTGTAACCAATCCCCATGACGGCAATAGAAAATCTACTGTAACAGGCCCCCATAACGGCAATAGAAAATCCGTGCTGTAGTCTGATAAATGGATTTTTTTACTGCAGAAATCAAAACCCCGGCCGTCCGGGGGAAGATGAACGGTTTTTATTTCCCGGGACCGCTGTCGGACTCCTGTGCAGCCTATCACGGGAACCCCAAAACACGCCAAATGTTTTTTTGCACAAAAAGGGCTGTTTTACATGTTTGGGGATAAAATCACCTTTTGATTCGCAAAACCGTTCTTAGGCTTGCCCCCGGGCATGGGTTTTCACTCGGTTTTTTACAGACATTTTTTGGGATTTAAATGCATCTGAAAAACCGGGGGTAAACCTTTTGCAGAGCGGCGCTGAGCCCATGGTCCGGGTGCTGGCGCGCTCGTGTCCCTGCGGCCCCCGTGCGCCCGGGGCGGGGGGCCCCGCGGCCCGCGGGGCACCCGCCCCCACGGGCGCTGTCATTACCTGACCACGACCGCTCTGTCTTACCCGTCTGTGGGCCAGTGCGCGTGCCCCGCCCCTAGGGTGCACACGCCCCTCTTTTAAATTTTAAAGGGGCCAGCGCCCCGGGAAAATTGGGTTGGGCCGCTGACCCTTTTTAAAGGGCTCCACCTCTTCCCTGACCCCCCTTTCCCCATAGGCCCATACCAGCGAGGAAGCCTTCTGTTTCTCCGTTTTTTTTGTCTCTACCATGTACCAGTTCCTTTCGCCCGTTAACGTCCACGAACCCTTTTCTGCCTTCCCTGACCTTCTGGGCCCCCCCTGCCCTTCTGTACCGTTTTTACGCCTGGCTGGCTCCGCAAGCAAGTCCATCAGAGGTACAACCGGGGGAATCCTGCAACAGCAAACCCCTCCCACTTTTCAGGGGATCTGGTGAAAACCCCGGGGCCACTTAGCTCCGCTACCTGGGGAAAGCTTCACCAACGCTTGCGGCGGGCCAGGGGATCCACGACCCATCCGTTACAGTTGGGAACAGCCATGGATCTGCCAAGGTTCCGTTACCCCTGTGGGAAAAATTGACGTCCCCGTTTTCCCACATCCCAGCAGCTGGGGCAGCAGGGGCAAAAAATTGGACCAGCTGACGACCAGATGCAACACTTGTGCCCTCAGCAGCAGCTCCACCACTCCCCATCCATTCCCCACCGCCGCCTCTCCCGCCTTCTGGGACCCAAGCCCGTCTGTCGCTTCCCTCAAGTTTGATGGAACCCGAAGCTATGCAGGGGATTTATCCGCAGTGCTCTATGCACGTGGAATGATGGTGCCCAAATTTTCTGTCCGAACGGGTAAAAGGGTTCATCCTCAGTCTGCTCTCCGGGAAGGCTCTGGCGGGGGCGACCCCCCGGGGACAGGGGGGGGCCCCGGGATGGCCCCTGCGGCCTTCCTTAGGGAGTTCCTTTGGGGTTTTCGAGAACCGGACGGGCTTCGTCACAGAGACCGCACTCCGAATTGCTCGGGAGACCCCCGGTTGGCGTTTACCCCATTCAATTCCGCCCCCCGGGCCCTCAGCTAACCGGAATGGGGTCCCCCCTCTTGCCCCCTTCAAGAACCTTTAGAGGGAAAGGGAAGTTTTGGCCGAAAGGGATCTTCCAGTTTCCCCGACTGAGTTGATCCACAGGCCAGCGTAAGACAACGCTTCACCGAGAGACAAGAAAGCTCCGCCAGGAACGTGACTCTTTTTTGGGCCCCTCGTCGATTTCCACGCTTGGCCCCCGGTGTTCCAGAAGCCCCTCTGCTGCCCCCCACAGAAATTCCGGCGGGGAAAGCCCTCCCAAATCGACCACGCCCTACTCTCTGTACAGGAGCTTTTCCCGACGCGCACAGGGGAATCTGTGTCGTACTGCCTATTCCGGGACTTTTTTCCTGAGGGATTTACCGCTTCGTCTCCCACCGGGAAAAACACGCGCCCCTTTGGGGTCCTGGGAAAGGGGCGTCCTTGGGTGGAAACCTTCCTCTTCACGTCTGACCCATCCCGGGAACAGATCTTTCTCTAGTTTTTGGAGCGAGAGTTGAAGCATCTGCCTTTTTGGGGACTCTGGTTTCGGCAGGAAAAACTTTAGGGGATGCCGCCCTGGTGTCGAAGCTTCGCCCCCCCAAGATTCGCCTCGGAAAAGGGGTTGGCGTTTTTCTTCGGTGGTTGGGGGGGTTCCTAAACGACACTATTAAATACCGCACAGGGGCCTGTCCGAGGGACGTAAGGGGCACTCCACGGGGAGAAGATCTGTTCATGTATTTCCCCCGTTTCTGTCTGATTTCTTGGGGGATTTGCCCTGGCTGAATGCCATGCCCCCTGTCTTAAAAGGGAAAACGGGCGAAGTTACCGAGGGGAAAAGATTTGCCGCATCGTTGTCTTTTTTGGCACCTCCCCCGGTGCTTCCCACTTTTCCGCCAGCCCCTTTGTTTCCCTTTTCCCCGGACGGGCCCTGCTGAGTACAGGATTTTGCAGCATTTTTCCCCGAAAAACGGGCTGGCCCTTGCCACCACACCCCCCCTTTACGACTCCCCTATGACCTGTTCCCTGGCAGAGCCCCCCCTAAGGGAAAGGGTTTCCCGCTGCCCGGGTGCCCGAGCAAAGGGGCCAAATTTTTTCAGACTACACTGTGTTCCAAATTATTAAAAAATAATTTTTTTCTCTTTTTTTCCAAAATTACCTATATTAATTGAGCAATTTTAAAATTTTTCCCGTCATCAACTATTGAGTTTAAAATTGAAAGGTTTTTGAAAAAACTGCCTATGAAACAGTATATTTTTAAAAAATAAAAAAAACCAAAATGCATGTTCTAATTATTATCACGCAGAGTTGTCAACCTTTCATTTTTATAACGAAAAAAAAAATTGGTCTTTGTGAAATTAAAGCATTACAGGTTTTTACAATGGAAACAAACAGTTTTAAAGTCAAAATTTATTCTAGGTGTTGTTACATGTGCACAAAAGACCCCTTGTTCGAAAGGGCTTCTGAACTCCTTGCCCTTTAAATTTGTCAGGTTTTGGATGGTTTCTGTTTTAAATTTTTTTTGCTGAGGACAGAATACCCCCCCAGAGCTTGCTTAGATTGAACGCCTCCCCCATCTAACACCCCCTTTTGGATGCCCAAGGTTATCAATGGGTTTGAGGTAGGGGAACTGGGGGCCACCCATAAGTTTGCCCCCTTTTATGCCATACACCAGAGAGCGATGTTTATTTCGCATGAACGGTGCATTATCATGAAAATGAAAATATCTTGCTGCGGAATGATGTTTTTCTTCTTGAACCAGGGCAGGAAGGCTTTTTGAGAAACCCACATACATTTTGAAGTTCATTTTCCCTTCAGAGCCAAAGGGGGCCAACAATCCTCTCCCCATGATTCCAGCCCAAAACATTACTCCACCTTCCTTTTTGGCGCCTAGCCGTTTTTTCATGGGGTGTCCAACAACCAGCCCCCTCCACCCACCCTTTGGGGACCACGAGCTTGCAGGGCACCACGGTAAAACAAAGCAGTTTTAAAGTCAGTCTTCATGTTTTTTGGCCCAGAGCCATTTCTGCTTGTGTGCAGTGGATAGAGGGGTCGACGGGATGGCTTACGCACACTGCAAACCTCTGAAGGACCCTCATCTTGTTTTCTGGGGACGTTGGGGGCCCAGCAGTTCAAAACTTGCGCTGCTATGACAAACATTTTTTTCAGCTGCCTTTTAAAATGACATAATTGCCTGTTGGAAAGAGTCCTCAATTTTTTCCTTTTCAGCACGCACACGTGTGTCGTGAATCGCTCATTCTTCTTGATTGTGCTGATCACATGAAGGTCTTTGGGAATGTTATTGTAGTCATCCTTGACCCCAAACACCCACAATTTGTTGCTTCTCAGCACCGACACATCCTTTTTCTTTCCCCTTTTTGGGTGAAAAAGTAGGCTCTTAATAAATGGGACAGCCTTCTTAAATATCTTGCCTTTTAAATTTGGGCACACCGCAAACATTACACAGGTGTCTGCAAATGCTTTTTTTGATATAAAAAGCCCTGACACACATCACCATCAAAAGTTTAACTACAAAAAAAAGAAAACTTACCCTTATCACTCCAAAAAACTTTTTAAATAATTTGGAACACAGTGTATATACAGGGAACCCAAAGGGCTTTATCTGCAATTCCTCTTCACCGGCCGAGCAGCTTCTTTTTGCGGAAAAAAAGGATGGCCGCTACGCCTTGTATCACTACCGGGCCTTAATAAAATTACGGTAAAAACCCCGCACCCACTCCCGCTGACACGGGCCTTCGACCGGTTTCGTGAAGCCGGGATCTTCCCAAACTGGATTTGCGGGGGCCTAAAACCCTTATCCCACCCGGGGGGCGACAGTGGAAGACGGCATTCAACACCCGGGATGGGCATTCAAAAATTTAGTTTGCCCTTGGCCCCAACGCCCCAGCGTTTCTCAGGGCTTCGTTAACGAGATCTTCAGGGACTTTTTTATACTCCGCGTGGGCGTGTATCTTGACGATATTTGTTTTTTTCACCTGCTCAAATCCCCCGTCTCAATGTGCGCCGGTCCTCAGTGTCTTCGGGGGAATCACCTTTTTGCCCAAAATTTAAAAGTGCAGTTTCACCAGTCCAGTCTTCCCCTTTCCCAGGATATATCATTTTTGGCAAGGACTTCAATTTGGGTCCGGCCAAACTATCTGCCCCTCCTGCAAAGGCTTCGTCCAACCGCCCCTTTGGACCATCCCGGGTTCTTGGTTCCAAATTTTACCGCCAGTTTATCCCCACTTTTTCAACACAGTGGCTCCAATGGGCCTACTAAAATCGGAAAACCCGGGGAAAGGCCCCAAGCGGGTGAAGCACTTTTCCCGGTCAATGTGGCCCCTTTGCCTCATCCCCGTCTTGACCCCTCCCGGGGTGAAAACCGCTCTTCCCGGGGTGGACTTCGTCGTAGGCAGGGCGGTGCTCCTCAACGGACTAAGGGCAAAATTTTGGCATGTGGGTTCTTTTTTAAGACATTCCTCCGGCCCAAAAAAATCCTATTTGGGAAACCCCAATTTTGGCCATTAAAATGGGCCCCGAAGAGTGGCGCCTCTGCTGGGAAGGGTCGCCATCCGTTTCAATTTACTTGCCACAAGAAACTGTCTACCTCCAACGGAGGGTAGAAATTTTAAAACTTATTAAAAAAAAAAAAAAATATTAAAAAAAATAAAAAAAAGAATCAACAGTGCTGCAAAACAGCATCCTCATCAAGTTCGCTTTGGGCTTTGATTTCGGCACTCTTTTTCACCTCTTTTTTTTCCATAGAAATTCAATTGAAAAATCTTTTTGTTTTAGAAAAATTTTTTTATTTAGAGGTTGTCGTAGTTGTAACTCAACATCTGCTCAGTGTGATTGTATGTTGCAGACTGTGCAAAAATGTTTTATTTTTTCCGGCAGCCGATGGGTCCTTTTCTCGCTTTTTAAAACTTCGTGATCCTTTTTTTCCCCCGGCCGAGAAAAACGTCAAGGCTGATGCCCTGCCCGGGGGGCCTCGGACGTCGGTGGGTGAGGATCCCCCCCCCAGCCCCAATTCCCCCAAACCCCGTCTGATTGCTGCGGCTCCATGGTTTTTGGGCAGATTCCTCCTGCAAGACTTATGTTCCCCTGCGTTCGGGGGGAGAACCCTAAATGGGGTCATGGCTCTCGGATTGCTGGACACCTGGGTATTCGTAAGATGATCCAGCTTATAAGCCGCTCTTATTGGTGGCCTGACCTCGTCCGGGATGTCAAGGCCCGCAACAAGGCCCCCCACCTCAAACCCCCAGGGTTTTCTTCTGCCCCTGTCATTCCAACCCCCCGGGTCCCATATTGCCATGGACTTTATTACGGATCTGCCCCTTTTTAGGTAATACCGTCATTGGGGCATCGGGAACTTTTTTTGAAGATGGCGCATTTGCACCCTCCCGGGTTTCCCCTCTGCCCCCGTCTGGCGACCCCCTTCTTTCCCGGGAAAGTCTTCCGTTTGCTGGGCCTTTTTCAACACATTGTCTCGGATCGCGGGGACAGTTTTGTTCCAGATTCTGGCGGTCCCTCTGTTTCATTTTTAAGGGGGTCTGGGGCTTCTCCTCGTTACCATCCGCAGACCAACGGCAGGTGGAAAGAGTCAACCAACCCTGGAAAATTTCCTACGCACTTTTTTGTCGGCTCGAGGGAGATTGGCCCGGGGCTTTTACTTGGGCAGAGTGCGCTTAAACCCCTGGTCGATCTGCGGGCGTTTCCCGTTTTTTTGGGTTATGGAACAGGTCGACTGGGCCGCCGGGGACCGGGGGGTCCCCCGGTGGGCTCCCCCCACCCTGGGGGCCCCCGAAAACAAAAGCCGTCGCTCCCGGGGCCCGTCCGCGCATTTCCCCGGGCCCTGAGCGCCCGGGACCCCGTCCCGGCGCTAGAGAGGCCCGGTAGCGGGGACTAATGTCCCGACTCCCGGGGCTGCGCGGTGTCAGCGGGCACAGCGCCACTAGCGCGCGCTCCGGCTTCCCCGGCGGGCGAAGCGTAGGCCTTCACCTGCCGGGCGCTGGCCCCACGGGTGACGTAGGCGGGGGGGTGACGTCACTTCACCGCGCCCCCTATGCAGGGCGCCAGTACGGACCCGGGCGGCAGCCGGAAAGGGGGGGACCTGCCGGGAGCGGGACCCGGGCCGGAAGTGATTTTTTGTTGTTTTTTTTTTAAAACTACTAAAAGGGGGGCGCTGACTACAGGGGGGGCTCTGGCGAAGGGGGGCTCGGGCTAAAAGGGGGGCGCGTACAAGGGGGGCTCTGGCTACGGGGGGGGCTCTGACTACAGGGGGGGCTTGACTACAGGGGGCTCTGGCTACAAGGGGGGCTCGGCACAGGGGGGGTTCTCTGACACAGGGGGGCTCTGACTACAGGGGGGCCTGGCCCCGGGGGGGCTCTGGCTACCGGGGGGGGGGGCCTGACTACAGGGGGGGCTCTGACTACAGGGGGGCTCGGGGCACAGGGGGGGCTCTGACGACAGGGGGGGCTTGACTACAGGGGGCTCTGACTACCGGGGGGGTCCTGGCTCCAAGGGGGGGGCCTGACTACAGGGGGGCTCTGGTACAAGGGGGGCTCTAAACGGGGGGGGCACGGTCTACAGGGGGGGCTCTGGATACAAGGGGGGCCCTGACTACAACGAGCTTGGTACAAGGGAGCTCGGGCTACAAGGGGGGCCCTGGAAAGCAGCTCTGGAAAAGGGGGGCCCCTGGCTACAAGGGAGCTCTGATACAAGGGGTTTCTGATACAAGGAGGGTCCTGGCACAAGGGGGGCTCTGATACAGGGGGGTTCTGACTACCTACAAGGTCCCTGGCTACCTACGGGGGGTCCCTGGGCTACCTTCGGGGGCCCTGGTCCCTTAAAGGGGGGGACCCTGACTACCTTGGGGGGGGCCCCTGACTACCAAAGGGGGGGCCCTGCAAAAGGGGGGGCCCGGCTACCTAAAGGGAACCTTGCTAAAAGGGGAGCCCCGACTACCTACGGGGGCCCGACAAAAAAGGGGGCCCTGGCTACCTAAAAAAAAAAGGGGCCCAACACCTACGGGGGGGGCCCTACAAAAAAAGGGGCCCCCTGGCTACCAAAATTTCTAAAGGGGCCCTGACCCCTACACATGCTAAAGGGGGGGCCCTGACTTCCGCCACTACAAAAGGACCCCCTAACTACCTGATACTACCAAAAGGGACCCCTAACTGTTACAACCAAAAGGGAGACCCCTAACTGTATAGTACCAAAAGGAGGCCCCTAACTACCTGTATACTACCTAAAGGAGGCCCCTAACGCCTAAAAACTCCCTAAAGGGGGGCCTTAATCCTGTATACACTTCAGGGGAAACCCTAATGCCTGTTACCTTCATGGGAACCCTAACTGCCTTTTTCTACCTAAAGGGGGTCCCAAACGCTTGCACCCTATATAAAGGGGACCTAACTACCTACAGCTTACCTAACGGGAAAAAACCACCTACCTACAGACGGGGGCCTTCCCTATTTCCCTCCCACCTAGGGTCTTGTTACCTACCTGGTAATATAATTTAGGGGGCAAGCCCACAGTTGTAGCATAATCTTCAGGGGGGTTTAGTCCTCTCCCCATTTCCAACCCCTTAGGTACAAACCCTCTAAGTTAGGGCTTGTACCCGCTCTCCCACCCCGGGAATTTTGTACAGAGGTGGGAATGGGTAAGAGATGGGAAAAATTAGGGTTCTAAATATTTGTGTGTAATTTCTGCAGGGATGAGCTGTGGCCGGGACAAATCATCATGGCGGTGTGGAACGGATGCAGAAGAGAAGGGAAAAAGAAAGACTCATCAGAATACATCTCCGGGGGTCCCAAATTTTGGTTATTTTTCTTCTATATTGATGGGGGACCAAGGGAAACGTGGAGGGGGATATTTGTAGTGGGTGGGGTGAATATTGTTGGGGTGGAGGGGGATATTGTAGTGGGTGGAAAGGGGATGTTGTATGTGGGTGGTGGGGTATTTATGGGGGGGGTGGGGATATTGTATGTGGGTGGAGGGGGGTATTGTATGGTGGTGGATGGGGTTAGTGTATGTGGGGGGGGGATTTTTAAAAGTGGGTGGAGGGATATTAAAGGGGTGGAGGGGGATATTGATCGGGGGGAGGGGGTATTTATGTGGGGTTTGGGGGGGTATTGTTGTGGGTGGAATGGGGGGAGGGGGAAAATTTATGTGGGTGGAGGGGGATATGTTATGGGGGTGGAGGGGAAATTGTATGTGGGTGGAGGGGGTATTGTATGTGGGGGGAGGAGGATATGTATGTGGGCATTTGTATGTGGGTGGAGGGGATATTGTATGGGGGTGGGGGGATATTGTATGTGGGTGGAGGGGATATTGTATGTGGGTGGAATGGGTGGAGGGGGTATTGATGTGGGGGGGGGGATCGTGTATGTGGGTGGAGGGGGGTATTGTATTGGGGGGAGGGGATATTTTTATGTGGGTGGTGGGTGGTTTGTTTTTTTGGGGGGAGGGGGATATTGTATGTGGGTGGAGGGGGATATTGTACGGGGGGTGGGGATATTGTATGTGGGGGGAGGGGGGTATTATGTGGGGGGAGGGGGTATTGTATGTGGGTGGAGGGGTATTGATTGGGCGGGGGGGTATTTTATTGGTGGAGGGAATTGTATGTGGGTTGGGGGGGGATATTGAGCGGGTGGAGGGGATAGTGTTGTGGGTGGCGGGGATTTTGTATGTGGGTGGAGGGGGATATTTTATGTGGGTGGGGGGGATATTGTATGTGGGTGAGGGGGGTATGTATGTGGGTGGAGGAGGGTATTTTTATTTGGGGGGGAGGGGGGTATTGTAAAATGGGTGGGGGGGGATTGGATGGAGCTTTTACCCTTTGTCATGATTGTTAGACGACAAATGTGAGATAGACAGAATGTGATCCCCCTTTTATTTTCTACACAATACAAATTTGTTTTGAACCTGTATTATGGGAAATGGGCCATTTATTGGGGAGGCCCGGGAATTTTTCATGTACAGTGGTGGGCCCCCCCCCAAAATCAATTCCCCTGTGGGCCCCAGACCCCCCAGTCCGACATGGCGGGAAGGTAAAAAAATGCAGGGGGCCACAGAGGCACAGTCCCGTGCTCCATAACAGCGGGGTGCGCCCTGCACTGTGACAATTTTTTTTTAAAATGACCAAAACAGTTTAAATATGGGGGGGGGGGCAAGGGCCCCCCATTGTCGTCCCCCCGTCTGCCTGTAGTCACCCCCCTCATAAGAGTTTATTTTCTAGAAAGAAGGCATATTTTCACCAAAAATATTTTTTTTTAAACTGTTACATCTGTTAGGAGCACAAAATTCAGAAGAAGAACAGACTCTTTTTTGAATTATAGGAAAGCAGTCATCCCCGTTCCGTATATCTCACCCACGCCATTTTATATCTGTTTTCCCTTCAAGTTTTCAAAAGGCTAACATAGAAGGGCTGCCTTGGAGAGATACCTTCATGAAACGAATATTACAAGCTCGATCTCACGCTTCTAGAGAGAACAACTATGGGAAGATTCAGTTATTACAGAGATCTACAAAAAAAGCATCTTTCAGTTTTTATAGGGAATACAATTTCTTTAGGTGATATTTGAGAAAAGTCACTTTTTTAAATCTTTATTTTGTTTTTACATTTTTTTGTCATTTATTTTTAAATGTTTTAATAATGTCAATATTTATCACGGTGATTTGTGTTTGTTTTTCCCCCCCTCCTTCCTCCTCAAACTCCCCCCCACCTTTCCCCGTTTTCTTAAAATATTGTTTTTTTTGTTTTAACTTGTGTATCTTTTGCCAGTGTGAAACCGACAAAGTACTAGTTGTACAAAAGCGGATTTCTAGTGTTTACGAACTGTTCTAAGAAGTTTTCTCTAGTAGAACTTTCGAATTTTTAGAATCGAACTGAACATTTTACTGTTCATTCAAGTAAAGTTCTAGTTTTCAGGTCTTTCTGCACTTTTTGGGGGCTCCAATCATGCGGGACAGAGAAATGTCGAAAACATCACGCTAGGTGTAGGCTCTCATTGGGGTGCTAAAACCATG